>BKCH01001667.1:0-234459 GCA_008635985.1 Ficus erecta
ATGTGCCTTAAACCCTTCTTTAGAGCTTCTCTCGCTATGCCATCGTCCAATCCGGAGATTTCAGAAATCGCTTTGCTAAAACGCTTGATGTAAGCGCGAAGCGATTCGTGAGGTCCTTGAACCACGCCCCATAGATCCTTTGTGGTTTTCCCCGACTGGATGTGTACCGAATAACTCCTCATAAATTCAAGCGAAAGTTCGTCGAACGAATCGATAGACTCTGGAGGGAGATTGCAAAACCATCTCAGCGCTGCTCCTTTCAACTTTGTGCGAACAGCTTGCACATCATGTCATCGAGCATCCTGGTTGGAATGTTCGTCGATTGAACGACGTGCTTATACTGTAGCAGATGGTCATGTGGGTCCGACATTCCATCGAACCTTGGAAATGAAATACTCCCGAACTTCGGAGTGATGGTGCTGGTAATGCGGCTTGTGAGTGGCGTCTCTCGAACACCGCGAGCTAGATCGTCAAATCCCGGGGTGCATCTGGGCTTCTAATGTCCTCATCTCCTCGGACATTATACTTCGCATCATCTCTTCAACGTTCGTCGTCCCCGGTTGAACGAAATCTTCTGGTGATTGTGGTAAATCGGGCGTCGAACGCCGTGTTGGAGTAGTGTCTCTCCTTGAATTGAGTCCATATGGTGGACGTTGGTGATGTTACTGCTGCTGCTGCTACTCTTGTTGTTGTTGTTGTTGTTGTGCTCGCCTTTCATTTCCTACTGGCACGTTTCCAGGTGTGGAAAGGGGTTGCATGGGAGCAACGGGGCTGGAAGCAGCATTCGTAGCCCCCCGAGGATAGCAGGGCGTGGCTTGCTGCCAGCCCCCATTGTTTGCCCCTGTAGAGTACCCAGCGTAAGGGTTGTAGTGGTAGGAATAAGCGGCTTGAGTGTTGATTGCCATCAACTGGTTTTTGAGAACTTGGTTTTCTGCACTAACGCTCTCCATTTGTCTTTGCTGACTGTCGTGCTTCTTAGTCAGTTCCTCAACCAATCGCGTCAGATTGGCGATTTGAGAGTTTGCTTCAGAGGTTGAAGTCTCTTGGTGATCAATTGGGCTTCCCTGGGGAAGTTCATCCTGGTGTTCACGCTCTGCTGACATAGTTGCTGTACGAGTTTCCGATGTATGATGGCCAAGCAACCCCACGGTGGGCGCCAAACTGTAGATGCTGGATTTCTACAGTCAAAGTTTAACATAAATCAATATAGAAAATGCAACAATCGATAAATTGGGCCCTTGGACATCGTAATGAAACTCATAAAACATTATAACAGACAATTATTTGCGTTATGAAATGAACATAAATGAAGTAATTGAATCGTAAAGATGAACAGAAAATCAAACAACACCAAAATTTATAAAGGTTCGCCCAACACTGTGCTACTTCCTCTGTGTGTGAGATTCGTTTTTCTGTATATGAATGTTCTGGAGTACAAGGAAATTTCTGAATGTGTTTTGGCAGAATAACAGTCTGTTCTTATTCGAAAAAGAGAGATCCCCCTTTTTGAAGAGGGTCATCCTCTATTTATAGAAGAAGGACCAATAACTGATGTCAAGCGGTTATTCTCCTTGTTGTCCTCTGGGGACACGTGTCACGATATGAACTCAGCAGTTATTATAATGTTCCACAGATCGTGGTCTTAGCGGTTATTGATGTGCTTCCATTTGCCAGTTACGAACTAGTCAGTTATCACAATGGCATGATACATCACTGTCATCATTGAGTTCGACGATTATGAAGAGCATACTCTTTAAGCTTTGTTGAGTATGAACAACGAACGATGGATAGATGACAAGACTTTGTCCTTATGATCTATCGTTCGTAGCCCATAGAGTCAATGTGTAAAAGATCATGTTCGATCTGTTGGTTTGATGTTCGACATTTAATTTTGAACGGATCGCATTTAAAGTCATTAGGTCCGGCCCAATTATTTGATCGATCGACGTTCGTTATTGACTTCATCATTAGGGTCAGGCCCAAGTTCAAAGACGATAGAATCGAGAGTTCATCGTTCGTCTGATAAACTATTAAAACTAACGTCATAATGGGAAGACGAAGTCTAACCCCAACACTAATATGGTATATTAATGGTGTTTTATTGTAATTTTACCGAATTTAAAGAGAAAAAATGAAAGTTGAAAGATGGCTTAGGGAAGGAAAAAAAAAAAAAAGCTAGCGTACATATAGGGCCCACATCAAATTGGTTCCATGGTCAGTCATGTGCAACTAGGTTGGAAATTGGGCCCACTCGGGCTATTTAAGATTCTTGAAATATAGTAATCGTAGCCCTTGATTTCTTTTCCCTTCGGCAATAATTTTCATTTTTTAATCCAAAAATATTTTTAGCCTGGCATGTGAGCAATTATTTTTCTTAAATTTGTCTTTTCACCGTTGGCGAGAGTGCTCTGCATTCACTCATACCTTTCTTTCAACGTTCATTGACCAAGTCCCACTTTTTTTTTTTTTTTTTTTCTGGGATTTCGAATTGTCTTTTATAATCAGAAAAAGGGCTAGAAGAACTTTAGCCAAAGCAGAAAGAACTGGGTTTTACCACGTGGCTTCATTTCTAATCTACCACTGCCTCTCTTTATTGAAGGGATCATTGGGAAAACCATTGCTCAGGTCAGTTATTGAGTGGAGGAATGCACTGACAGAGGTGACTGAGTATAGAATGCCGATTTAATTATGATTTCGTTTGGTTGGTTAGTAATTTTAAATTTTAAGAAAAGATAAAAAAAAATTTTGAAAAAAAGATAAAAAAAATTTGAGTCGGATAGTTCAAACTATCCAACCAAACATAACCTAAGTCCGACTATCCAATCAATCTGATAAATATAATTAGTAATTGATTTATCTGTAATATAATATAATTTTTTGTATAACATATTACATTTTTTTTATTTTAATTTTAAATGAAATATATCAATAGAAAATATTATATATAAATAAATTAATGTTATATGATATTTATTTGATGCTACATATACCATACCGTCTTATATATATATACATACATATATTTCAGCCATGAATTTGTTTAAGTTTCGTGCTCTGGAGTTGTAGAAATTGCTAATCATTAAGATAGCGGTTCTTTATCTAAGTTGGTTTTAGTGAAACATAAGCAATCTCATCAATTATCTAACTTAGTGCTTTCTTGTTTGCTGAATATCTCTCGACAAATTCAGTGTTCACAGAGGTGAAAGTTTATGGGATGAGAAGAATATTTTCAGTTTTATATGTTGGGATATGTGTTCATAAATAAATAAGATATATTATTTTATTGATTTAATTTGAGAACTTTTTTTTAATATTATTTTCACATACATATTTAGATGTTTTATAAATATCAAAAATCTTAAATTATTTAAATGTGATTTTAAATATTTACATAAGTATTGTATATTGGTGGATAATATTTAAAATAAAATAATCTAAATTTGTTCGTAATTAAAAAATTAAAGTTGTGATCTTTAATTTTATAATTATTAGCATGGTTTATAACATTTTGAATGAAACGATCTTATTCAAATTATTATTAATGAGATTATTGGAATGAAAGTGTTTTATATGATTTAATTATATATGACTAGAATACAATTAATTATGAGTCTCTAATAATTTATGTTATCGTAAAGAACATTTAAAATTAATCAATAATGGTCATATATGAATCGATCTTAATTTTGAGTAATTAATAGACTCCTATTTATTACATTGTATTGTATTTTTTAACATACCAAGTAATGACACAAATGAATAGTGTCAAATTCTTGATATATTAGAAATATAATATAATAAATAGCAAAGAATATTAACATACAAGATGAAATTCATTGCTTCGTAAAGAAGTCAACTGGACGTTTCCCATAAATATTGATGCGAGGTTTGAATAATAAGAGCACTCAATTTATGATTAGATTATAAATATATTATTCATTAGAGAATCAAAGATATTTAAAGAGAAACATATAATTAAGAGGTTAATGGAAAATAACTAGCTTTAATTATGAACCATTTATAGAGGATTGATTTGTATGTAGTGACTATATCAATAGACAATTCAAATCCTTTGAATATAATTAGTTTTATAATTTTGAGAGTACAATTCTAAATTTATATTGGAATAATTTGGAATTAATAATTTTGATATTTTAATTAAGGTATTAATTAATAGTCAAAATTATTGAAGCCTAAAATTATAATGTTCATTATTTTCAACGGCTTCATTGAATCATGTGAATATTATTTTATGTTGGATTAAATTTATCAATTGGGAATTGAGAATTCTAAATTAATATTCATAGAACAAATTAATTGGATTAATTTCTATTTTAAATAATATGATTATTTAAAATAAATTTAAAATAGTTTTAAATTAAAAATTATACAGTATAATAAGAATCACACCATATTTGTGCATCATAGGGTAGTTCACATTTTATCTACAGATAAGGTGCACATGGAATTTTGAATTTTGACACATTGTGGAAAAAAAATATATCAGTTGTTTTTATTATGAATAGTTCAAAATAAAATATTTTTTGATTATATTAAAAAAAAAAAGAAAACTAATTAGTGAATAATGGAAGAGAGATTTTCTCTCTCCCATATCTGCTAAAAACGCCTACCACTCTAGTAGTGGATGTGTGATTTTTCCATGAAGTGGGGAATTGAATAATTAATTATTTATTTTTTAAAAATTTGTGTCAGTTATTTCTATGTGATATTAAAAAAGAGATACATATGATGTATCTAAAAACACAAGAATACTAATTGCTTTTGATCGAGAAAAAGTACGTACCTTTTTTCAAAGAGTTTCTTCTCATTTCTTCCTTCATTTTGTCTTTTGAGTTGAGAATGCAAAGTGAATCAAAATTTAAATGTCTGATCAAACTCAAAATTAGAAACGCCAATTCGTTTCTTGTTTATCGTGATTTGAAAAATACTGAGAAAGAATTGTTGGTGTTTCCGAAGGATTTGGGTTTCTAAGAAGGTTCTTGAAAGAGTAGAAGAATTTCGATCATAGTCAATCTATAAATTTTTTTCTTAACTATTTTTCATTAAATTAATATATATATTATCACCAGATAAAATTTTTGAGAAAAATTTTTATATATAAGTTTTGATCTGTATCATTCTTCCCTATTAAAAAAAAAAAAACCCCCCATTTTCGAAACTAATACTGTGCCTTATGAAGCTTTGTTGAAGATAATCAGAAACATGGACACCAATCCCCTTGTAAAGGCAGACTGTCAAAGTAAACTGATGCCTTTTAATATTCTTTTCCCCCTCTCTCTCTCTCAAACTAGCGCCTGGTTTAATAAAGTTTGTTTGTTTGTTCGTTCGTTTTTTGTTTTGTTTGGAGCTTGCATTGCTCTCTTTTTTTTTTTTTTTTTTTTTGTCCCTGTGAATTTTCTCTACACCACGTGTATTTGCTTCATTAAACAAAGTTCAAAATTTTGATGAAGAAAATAAACAAAGATGAAATTAATGTACGTAACATCAATTTTTTTGGGGTGCAAACATAACATTCAAAGTGTTTCAAGGCAAAAAAATAAAAAAAAATAAAAAATGACATCATCTTTTTTTTTTTTTGAGAAATATTTGACATCATCTTTAATGATTCAATTTTTTTTTTTAAATTGAAAGTTTCCTTATCAAAAAAACATAACATAAAATAAAACAATGTCGTAATTATTTAATTTAGTAATTGCATACATCAAAAGTCATATTTTTTTTTTATTTGCATCTATGAACAAAATATAAGAAATGTAAAGATTAAAAAACATAAATGATATTGCAAAAAAGAAAACCCATTTTAGTTATTTATTTATTTATTTGCTAGAAACCCGTTTAATGGCAAATAGAGGCCAAACAAATCTGTAAAGAAACATTTTTAAAAAAATCTGAAAAGAAAAACAAAAACGTTAAAAATCAATTTTTATAATTGGGGATGTCCCTTTTGTGAAGCACTATCACAAAGTTTAATAGAGCTATATTTTAGGCCCAATCAGATCAAAATGTATGGAAAGGATTGTGGAGTTGCACAAAGGGCCACATGCGCATGGCCGTAGAGGAGCACTCCCATGAAGCTCGTGTGCAATACCCCTAAGCCCTCTCTCTCGCTCTTTCATTTTGAAGCTTAGCTTCAAAAATGGGGCCATTTGAGTTCCTACTTTTTCTCTACTTAAGCCTCTACACCAAAAATTAAAAAAAAAAAAAGTAAATAAAAAAATTTTCTTCCTTGCCGAAGCTTCCGCTAGAAATACTCCCACAAAACCTTAACCATCACCTAAGAATAAATAGGAAGAAGTTCTCTTTGTGACAATATTTTTTCTTCAATCTCACGAGACCCAAAAGCAGAACTCAAAATTTTAGAACTCTTTTCTTTCCTCTATTTTTGTTTTCAGTTCCATTTTTCAGTCCCAAAAACTGGAAAATAGTTAATTTCTTGGATATTGCCATAGATACGGGCTAAAAAAGGATAAATATTCAAAAGTGTATAGTATAGCTAGCCTCTCACCATCAAATTCATATCTATCATATATAAGAAATCTCAAACTAGTTACTGTGTGCTTCTGTCTACTTAAATTTTGTCCAAAACGTTAAGTTTTCGTCCAAAATAAAACGTTTTAGATGAAAAACTTTTTAAAGTTTTTTTTTTTTCTTTTATTTGTCTTTCTTTTTTTCCAGCCCAATTATTAATTTTTGTTTCCATTTTTTCATTTTAGTCCCTTTTTTTTTAACTGGTTTTTTTTTTTAATTCTTTTATCTTTTTGGGTCTTTTTTCCTGTCACTTTTTTATCATCATATTTTTTTATTTTCAGGTACTTTGTTATTTTTTATCTATTTCTTACTTATATATTTTTTCTTATTTAGATAAATGTATATATCCAATCATGTGCATTTTGCATGCTTTAAACTAATATAAATGCATTGATATATATATATATATATATATATGTGTGTGTGTTATGCATAAATGCAATCCCCTTTAAAAAATGTATATGGAAAAAGAAAAATATTACTGACTGATTTTTTTTATTTTTTATTTTAGTTTGAGAGTGCAGGACATTAATATTAATTCTACACTTTAGTCTAATATATAATTATTGTTAAATTATATCCTAATTAGTTAAGCAAATGTTATGATCCCAATATTATGATCATGCTATATACATACAATCATTGGTTGCAGATCCTAAAATAGATTGTTTACAGATGATTTTAGACTCGATAATGATGTTATTAGACGTAGTCAATATGGTTGACTTCAATAAGATCAAATGAACCTGCATAAGATACTAATAAATGTAGGCGATGATGTTTGCCATTCAAATATGTAGTGCTGCTAGAAACATTAATTGAAAAAATTAAAATTAAAAAATTAAAAGGAAATCTTTTTTTTGTCTTCGCAAGATAAATTTTCCTATGGAAAAAGTTGTCGTTTCACACAGTGTGAACGTGAAAATTATGGTGGGGAAAATGGAGGGTTCAATTCATTCATTGTATTTTTGTTTTTCCACCTCGTGTTATTGAAGAGATGGACCTACATCCTTTATGTATGCAATGGACAAACGCTATAGTTTCTATCAATAACTAGTCACGTTTTCCTCCCCACTCTATAGGGACCAAGTCTTTGCTGTTTTTTTACAGTGGGACAAATTTGAAAAATTCTTAATTAGTTTAGTCCATTTACAGGGAAAAACAAAAAAACAAAAAACAGAATCTGTGTTATGTCAAATTCGAGTTGGAGTTAGGAGAGAGAGAGAGGGAGAGAGAGAAGATATAAAGAAAAGAGTGGGAGGGCAAGACTTATTATAATTTTTTTTTTTTAAATTTTGAGAATGCAAAGTTTTGAACTAAAATCATAATATGATGACTACTTTTTTTTTTTTTTCCATAATTTTCTCCCTTGTGAACTTATGTGTAGCATAATTGAATTTTGGTTTTATAAAGTTTTAAGTTTGGACTCTGAGTAAAGTTGAAACTTTTTAAAAATTAAAAAAAAAAAAAGAAAAAAAAAAGAGATGTGTAGCGTGCGTCCCACTATTGAGTAGTTGGATAAGAACACATAATAGTTTTGGTTTTTTCAGGACAAAAAATCAAAAAATTAATTTGGTTACCTACGGTCAAGTGCATGTACTTTATTGTGCAACTCCACGATTTTTCTCATTCATTTTGATCGTTTTGGTCCTAAAATTGAGCTCTATGATAGTACTTCTCAGAGGAGGCTCTATCATAGAATAATCTTTTGCTGGAGAAAAACTTTTTAAACAAAAAAGAGTCTTAATTTAAAGAGGTAAGATTACAGTAAATACCATTTTATATATCCTATTAGTAGAGTTCCTTTTTAAGCTGTTAGGATATAATCAAATGGTTAATATTTTACTTATGTATGATAATTATAATACATCTTACTTTATACTAGTATAGATTAATAAAATTAAAAAAAATAATATATTAAAAAACTCCCCCCCCCCCAATCGACATCGAGGAAGCTCCCCGCCCTAGCAACTCCGGTGATCGGCAACAAGCCCTATCCCCCCCCTCCCCCCAACACATACAGCACCAATGACCCACCCCCCTCGTCGAGGAAGCCCTCACCATCGCAACTCCGGCGATCGACGTGAGCCCTGTCCCCCCCCCCCTCCCTCCCCCCCCCCCCCCCCCCCTCCATAACACTCTCCGACGACCCAACCTTCCCTCGCACCGACGACCCAGATCTTGTTGCCCCCCCCCCCCAACACTCCGATGACCCAGGCCCCCCTCATCGCGACCTAGATCTTGTTGCCCTTCCCCCTTCTCCCCCAACCAACGCCGACAAGCCCAACTACGCCGATGATCCATATCTGGTTCGTGTTTGGGTGGGCGGGAGGACCTGGGTCATCGGCGAGGGTGGCAGAGGTGAAAGGGCTCATAGGCCGGGGGGGGGGGGGGGGGGAGGGGGGGGCTTCGATGTTTGGGGGTTTCGACCTAGGGGAGTTTTTTCAATTTATTTTTATATATTATTTTTTAATTTTTAACATATAATAGAATGAGATAATATGTATTATAATTACCATATAGAAATAATATCTCAATTTTTTGATTATATTTAAATGATTTAAATATATTCTAGTAATAGGGTGGTATTAAAGAAATTTTACCACACTTTTATCCCAAGAGAAAAATTGAAAGTTGAAAGACGGCTAATAAAAAAAAAAAAAAAAAAAGCGTAAGTACGTATAAGGCCCTCATCAAAATGATTTGATGGTCAGCCATGTGACACCAGGTAGGAAGTTAGGCCCACTCGGGCTATTTAAGATTGCTGAAATATAATTCCTTCCCTTAATTTCTTTTTTTATTATTATTTTTTTAATAAGAATCACTTTATTAAGCAATAACATCAATAGAAACAGCATTAGAGACTATAATGGGAGTCTTACAAATCCATATATTAGTATAATTAGAATTGAAACCAAATCTAGCTATAAGATGAGTAATATGATTAGCACTTCGACAAATATGATGAATACATGCACTCCGCAGTTGGACAAACAACTGTTTAACATCCTATAGAATCGGACCTTTCATAGAAAGTTCCCAATTATCCACAACAGCTGAAACGATATTAATTGCATCAGTTTCCACCTTAAGATTAACACACTCGATTTCCTTTACAAATCTCAAATTAAACCTTCACGAAGAGCTAAGCACTCAGCCAAAAAAGGGGAAAAAGACCCCTCTACTGATTTAGCCACAGCTCCTAAGATTGACCCCTTCTCATCACGAATAGCAACTCCTGTAACAATGTGATCCGAACTCGGAAAGACCGATACATCGATATTTAGCTTGAGATAACCTGATTGAGGTGGCAACCAAACATCTGAGCCTACAGCTTGTGATTGGGTCGGAACCCCATTCAAAACCTGCCATTCACCATAACTGATGATACTCAAATAAAAAATGGCTTGCGGATCTCTAACTTCTCCCCCATGAACAACCTTATTTCTTTCACACCATAATTTCCAAGCTAACCAACACACCAAAGCAAAATCTTCCATAGGAACTTCTGACTGCATAATTCTTAAGAAATCTGCAAATGGAATAGCCCTCCTGTTCTTAATCACCTTCCAAAACCGAGACATCTTCCACACCGCTTGTGAAATCGGGCAGTCGAAAATTGTGTGGGAAGTGGATTCCATAACATCTTTGCATCTTGGACAAACGACATCACAATCAATACCTCTGTGGCATTCATTTTAACAATCGTCGAAAGAATCTCGTGGAAAGCACGCCATACAAACAATCGGACTTTGGGAGGAATTGGTAAACTCCACATCTTCCTCCACCATAAAACATCTGAGTTGACAATGGAAGAGGACTCACTTCGCTTAGACTCCATAATTACCCTATACCCAGAACGAACCTTATAAAGACCTTTAGAGTCAAAGTGCCACGTCCATTTATCGCCTCCTGCAACATTGCCTAGAGGGATACCCGAAATAAGCTCTTGGTCAACCGGCCAAAGAGTATTTTCAATCTTGCCCTCATACACGATTCCCATCCAACATCAAATCAGCAACCAGCCCTTAATTTCTTTTCCCTTCGGCATTCATTTTCATTTTTTAATCTAAAAAATATTTTGAACGTTAACCTTTTTTCTTATTTTTTTCTTTTCCTTTTTAAGTTATAAAACAAGAACACATTCATAATTGCATGACACAACTAATAGATATTTAAGAGGAATCTTAAGAACCTATACATAGATTCTAATAAATTATAATTTTTAATTATTAATAATAAAATAACTTGTAATATCTATAAGCATTCCCTGCGGATATATAACCTGTTGTAGGTAAGCAAAAACATCCAATACCCTTGGATGCCCTTTAACCAAAGCTCAGCGTTATATTTCTAATTCAATAACCATGCATTTCCATGGTTTGGATGTTAATGTGGAACGGGTGAAATAATATTATATTCTCCACCTTTTTATTTTTATTTTTTATTTATTTTTTAAGACCAGCCTGCGTGTGAGCAATTAGTATTTTTAAATTTATCTTTGACCTTTTCGGAGAGTACTCTTCTGCACTCACCTTTGCATTTCTTTCAACGTTCACTGACCAAGTCCCACTTTTTTTTTTTTTTTTGGGTCTTGCCTGTGGTTTCGAATTATCTTTTATAATTCTCTTGCTATTTTTAAATCTCAAGTTACACTAATATCGCAATTTTCCTAAGACCCACATACTAATTTCACTTTTGATTGGCCAATGATGTTTGCACAAGCACCGGGGCAAAGCAGCAAATATGGAATAAGAATAAGGCCAAATTGCCAGACATATAGAATAAGAAAAAGACCTCTTCCAACAGGTGGAAAAAAAAGATAAAAGAAAAGAAGAAAAAGAAAAAGATCACTTCATAGTACAATAATCCCCAAGGCATTTACATTTTTGAAAATACTAAGTGTTGTCCTTCCTAATTAACTTATATTAAATACAACTTAAAGCAATATTAAACTAAACAATTAAATAAAGTCAATCTTGAAACTTAAAAATTTCTCCTGTTAATAAAAATATTTCTTTGATCATTTTCATATTTTGTTATTTAATTTTTTTAGTTAATTCACAATTATTTAAGATAGATTGAAAAGGTAATCTTGAAATTTTCAAGAGTATTTTATGACTGATTTAAAAAAACAAAAATAAAAACAAAAGGTGAATTAGGCAATTATATAAGTAAAGTGGGAAAATGATATTTAGACTAGATATAAAGGGTGTTTTAGTACATTTGTTTCCTGATATTTTAATGCCCATCATACATCCAAGCAAATTCCTTTTCTTATCACGTTTTACTCTTTTGAAGAGCGCTCACTCCTCTTTTTCTTTCAAAGTTCAGTGAACTATTTCCCACTTCCTTTTTCACATATGCGCTGACTGACTGTGTTCTGAGTGATCATTCACTCTCAGAAAAAAATGAAACAAAAAAAGAATTGAAGATGTGATAATTTTAAAAACAATTGGTTTTAGAATTACTATCATTTAGAAAATGAAATAATTTCTAAAATAATATTTGATTAAATACTGTAAACAATTATTTGAAAACATGAGTTTTTAACAAATCCCATAAATCTTAGTATATTTTAATAAAGTACATAGATTTTGATGTGTTTCTTTCTTCCTCACTATCACATGAAAAAAAAAAAAATATTAATTAAAAATAAAATTACAAAAAACTATAGCATTTTAAAACTTCAAACATAATTAAAAAAATTTTAAATCAGAAAAATATTACAATACAAAATAGGTTTTAAATGAAAATGAAAAGAGTAAAAATTAGGATGATTTTTATAAATGAGTTTTCATTTTCATATGTAATTTCATGTTAAACATTCTTTGAAAATAAAGCGAATCACATACACGGAACAAATGGGGCCCAGACCTTTGATAGGATTTAAAAAAAAAAGTTTTCTGGGACTTTTCTCTACACCATGTGTATTTGCAATTCATTTAACAAAGTTCAAAATTTTGCTGAAGAATTTAAACACCGATGAAATTAATGTATGTAATATCAAAATTTTTGGGTTCAAACATAACATTCAAAGTGTTTCAACGCAAAAAAAAAAAAAAAAAAAAAAAAAAAAAAAAAAAAAAAAAAAACATCATCTTTTTTTTTTTAGAAATATTTGACATCATCTAAAATGATATATATTTTTAAATAATCAAGTGTTTTCTTCAAAAAAAAAAAAAAACAGAGAGGCTGTGGTAGAGTCTCTCCCAGAGTAACTATCGGTAGAGTTCTTTTTTGAACTGCTA
Source organism: Ficus erecta (assembly GCA_008635985.1). Lineage (NCBI taxonomy): Eukaryota > Viridiplantae > Streptophyta > Magnoliopsida > Rosales > Moraceae > Ficus > Ficus erecta. Next base: position 12,801 of record BKCH01001667.1, read on the forward strand.
AATTTAATCAAATGGTCGATATATTATTGGTGTACCGTAGTTACCATACACCTTATCTCATATTAACTTTCTCACATTTATCTTCTCCGTCGCCGGCGACCACACCCCCGGTCGGCCCCCACCCCATCCCCGACCACCCCCCTCTCTCTCTCTTCCCGGCCGGCCCCTCTGCCCCCAGCCTGCCTGGCCCCCCCTCACCCTGGCCCCCCTTCCCTAGCGCCCCCCCTCTCTATCTCCTTTCTCTCTTCCCCCCTTTCTCTCTTCCCAGACGGCCACCCTGCCCCCAGCCTGCTCGGCGCCCCCGTTCGGCGGGAACCCCCACCTCCCTTTTCTCTCTTCCCGACTAGCCCGCTGCCCCCCAAGCCGCCCAACGTCCCCCCCCCCCTCCCCGACGGGAACCCCCCACACCCTTCTCTCACTCACCCTCTCTCTCTTCTCAGTTGACCCCTCTGCCCCCAACCCGCTCGGCGGCCCCCACAACCCCAGCCCCCTACCTTGGCGCCGCCCCCCCCCCCCCCTTCCCCGACGGGAACCCCCCACCCCCTCTCTTTCTTCCCGTTAGCTTTTTTTTTTTTTCACTTACTTTGTTGTAATATGGATGTGCCTACAGTTTATTATGTGCACCCTCAATTTATATAGCATCCAATTCAAGATCAATGGTATAAAAAATGACTGTATCGGTAGAAACTCTCAATAACAGTTTTATCCAACAAAAAAAAACATAACATAAAATAAAACAATTTCGTAATTATTTAATTTAGTAATTGCATACGTCAAAAGTCATTTTTTATTTATTTACATCTATGTACAAAATGAAATGTAAAGATAAAAAAAAAAAAGAAATTGTGAAAAAAAAACCCATTTTATTTATTTATTTATTTGCTAGAAACTCGTTTATAGTGCAGGGAATTCGGGCTTCCCGGTCTGGCCCGAGCCCGATGGGCTATTGTAAAATTCGGGCCGGGCCGGGCCGGGCCTAATTTTTAAATTTTTATTTTTTATTTGTAATTTTTGAATAAATTTGTATATTTTTGATAATTTAATAATTGATCTTAATATTTTATCTTAGATAAAAAATAAAAAATTGTATACTTTGTTAAAAAAATTTTATTATACTATTTCTATTAATTTTTATATTTATATTTATATTATAATTGCTTAGTTAATATTTAATAATTATAATATTAGTTAGTTAGTTAACTTAATATTATGATTAAGTTTTTAATTTTAGTTGTTTAAAATTATAATTATTTATCAGTATTTGCTTAGTAGTTATTTTTTATTAAAATTTTAATAAAGTTAATATATATAAAATTTTAAATAACGGAGGGGTCGGACCGGGCTGGCTCATCGGACTTAAATATTCGGGTCGAGCTGGCCTGATTCGCCGGGTTTAAAAGAAGAGCTTAGCCCGCCTCTTACTATAGGGTCGGACTTTTACCGAGTCCATTAAATACGGGCCGGGCCGGGCCGACTACTTGGTCTAAATTACGGGTCTCGGGCCAACCTGTTTGGCCCGGTCCAAATTCCCAGGTCTACTCGTTTCATAGCAAATAGAGGCCAAACAAATCTGTAAAGAAACATTAAAAAAAATCTGCAAAGAAAAACAAAAACGTTAAAAATTACTTTTTATAATCTTTTGCGGGGAGAGAAACTTTTTAAACAAAAAGGAGCCCAATTTAAAGAGAAAAAGTGAAAGTTGAAATATGGTGCAGAGAAAAAAGAAAAAAGTGAGCCTATATGTAGGGTCCACATCACAATGATTTGATGGTCAGCCGTGTGACACCAGGTTAGAAGTTGGAACCCTATGTAGGGCCTACATCACGATTTGATGCTCTGCCATGTGATATCATGTGGGAACTCACTCGGCTATTTAGGATTGCTGAAATATAGTGCCTTCCCTTGATTTCTTTTGGCAATCATATTTATTTTTTAATTCAAGAAATATTTTGAATGTTAACTTTTTTTTTTTTTTCCCCTTTTCATTTCATATAAGCATCAAGACATTTAGGATGTGTTTGATGTATAAGTTAAGTTTGAGTTAAGTTGAGATTTTTAAATTTAAATAGTAATTTTTGTTGACTTTTTCAGAAAAAATAAAAAAAAATTTTCAAAAAAGATAAAAAACATGATAAAAAAAATACAGTTTAATTTAAAATGAGATGGAGAACCAAACGGATCCTTATAATCAGACGAGATAATGGACTAAAGGACATTCAGGAAGAAAAAGTTTAAGAATTTATATATAGATTTTAATAAATTATAACTATCATGTAATTATTAATTATAAAAGAATTGATGATACTTATAAATTACTTAATTAGCTCCCTTTCGATATATAACCTGTTCTAAATAAGCAAAAACATCCGGTACCCTTGGATGCCCTTTAACCAAAGATCACCATTAGATCTCTAATTCAATAACCATGCATTTCCAAGGTTTGGATGCTTGGTGTGATGGGTGGAATTATATTATAATCTCCACTTTTTTTTTTTTTTTTTTTTTAACCAGCTGGCATGTGAGCAATTATTTTCTTAATAAAGTGTTCAGTGAATGAGTTGAATTTGAATTGAGTTGATTTTTTAAAAAATAATTATAAAATTTATTAATTTTTAAAAAAAATAAAAATTAATATAAAAAATATACAATTTAATTAGAGTGAAACTTGATTATCAAATAAACTATTAAATTTATCTTTCACCATTGCCAAGTGTACTCTGCACTCACTCTTAATGTTCTTCAACGTTCATTGACCAAGTCCCACTGTTCTATCGAATTATCTTTTATATGCACTGCTTGTATTTTGAGTGATCATTTACCCTCAAAAAAAAAAAAAAAAAAGATTGAAGGTCTGATAATTTTAAAAACAATTAGTATTGGAATTATTATCTTTTAAAAAAGAGAATAATTTTTGAAATGGTATTTGAATAGATATTACAAACAGTTATTTGAAAACAGGTACTTAAAAAAATGAGTTTCTAACAAATTTCATAAAATCTTAGTATATTTTAATAGAATACATGGATTTTGATTTGCTCATTTCTTCATCACAAATACATAAAAAAAAAAAAATCATCTTAATTTGAAATGAAATTACTAAAAATTATAACATTTTAAAACTTGAAACATAATTAAAGAAACTTTTAAATCAAAAAATATTATAGTGTAAATTAGATTTGAAATGAAAATAAAAATAGTAAAAATTTGGATAATTTATATATGAGTTTCATTTTCATATGTAATTTCAGATTATTAGACATTCTTTGAAAATAAAATGAATCACATGCATGAAACAAACTACCAGGGGATGTTTGGTGTATAAGTTGAGTTTGAATTGAGTTGAGATTTTTAAATTTAAATAGTAATTTTTGTTGACTTTTTTAAAAAATACAAAAAACTTTTTTAAAAAAAATAAAAAAACATTATTAAAAAAATACAATTTAATTTTAATTAGCTTAGAAACCAAACAGCACCTAAGACTCTTTCAGGACCCACGTACCAATATCACTTTTGGTTGGCCAATGGTATTTGCACAAATATCGATGGCAAGCATTGAAGATCGGAAGGTGAGTTGTGGCCTTGAATAAAGCCAAATTGACAGCACATAGAGCATAAGAAAATGATCTCTTCCAAAAAAGAAAAATGATATTTTAACGTCCACTTGCCTTTAGTGATGCACGTGAACCAACCCTTTTTCTGATTACCTTTCCCTTTTTTAAATAGCACTCACTCACTACTCTTTTTTTCTTTTCACATTTGCATTACTTTGTTAATTTGTCTGATAATTATTGAAGATCTGAATGATCATTCATCCTCCGATAAAAAAAAAAAAAAAAAAAAGATTGAAGATGTGTGATAATTAGAAAAACAACTTGATCTGCAGGTCAGTTACATACTCAACTCTTGCTCCTTCTCATTTTAGTTTATACAACTCGGTCAATTTATGTTGTTGGAATGAATAGTCGTTGAATTTAACATGAGAAGTTGTTTCTTTTGGTCAATCATCAACTGCTCAACAGATTCTTTCAGTAAGAAGAACCGAAATCAATTTTGACGTCTAATCTATTCTCTATTGTAAAATGATATATAGTCATTTGTTTATGATCAATTTGCTTGGCATTAAACTAATTCTTTATCCTGAATCTCAGATTCTTAGTGAAAAGAAGGCAGCATTTTGCAAGCTTGTTTCTATTGCTTTTTCTCCATAATTTGCTTCACCACTGTGCTACGACCCTATTGTGTTAAAGTCGGAGTCTCCGATCATAGAACTAAGAATCAATTAGACGTTGAGGTATGCTACAATTTCCATCCAAGTCAGGATCATATTCGGGTTTTCAATATTCAAACTTTAATTTGATTTGTTCAGTTGAATCTGAAACGCCTAATTTGATGGTCTTAATTAAGTTGTTGTATGTCGTAGTAGATGATCCTTTGATAACTCATTAGTTCTATATATATGTGGTTCTCAGAGAAAAAGAAGGCAGCATTTCGCGAGGACGTAACTATTGTTTTCTCTTCTTTGCTTCACTTCTATGCTACGACCCTTTTTTGCTATAGTCGAAGTCTCCGATCGAAGAACTAAGAATCAATTAGACGTTGAGGTATGCTACAATCTATCCGAGTCAAGATCATACTCAACTTCTCAATATTCAAACTTTAATTTGATTTGTTTAGTTGAATCTGAAATGGTTGTTGTATGTCGTAGTAGATGATCCTTTGATAACTCATTAGTTCTATATATGTGTGGTTCTCAGAGAAAAAGAAGGCAGCATTTTGCAAGCACGTAACTGTTGTTTTCTCTTCTTTGCTTCACTTCTGTACTACGGCCCTTTTTTGTTATAGTCAAAGTCTCCGATCGAAGAACTAAGAATCAATTAGACGTTGAGGTATGCTACAATCCATCCGAGTCAAGATCATATTCAACTTCTCAATATTCAAACTTTAATTTGATTTGTTTAGTTGAATCTGAAATGGTTGTTGTATGTCGTAGTAGATGATCCTTTGATAACTCATTAGTTTTATATATATGTGGTTCTCAGAGAAAAGAAGGCAGCATTTCGCGAGGACGTAACTATTGTTTTCTCTTCTTTGCTTCACTTCTGTGCTACAACCCTTTTTTGTTATAGTCGAAGTCTCCGATCGAAGAACTAAGAATCAATTAGACGTTGAGGTATGCTACAATCCATCCGAGTCAAGATCATACTCAACTTCTCAATATTCAAACTTTAATTTGATTTGTTTAGTTGAATTTGAAATGCCCAATTTGACAATATTGTTTAAGTTGTTGTATGTTGTAGTAGATGATCCTTTGATAACTCATTAGTTCTCTATATATGTGGTTCTCAGAGAAAAAGAAGGCGACATTTTGCAAGCACGTAACTGTTGTTTTCTCCTCTTTGCTTCACTTTGACCAACATTTTAAAAGTTCAAAGTAATCTCGGCAAAAAAAAAAAAAAAAAAAAAAAAAAGAAACAAACCATCACCTTCAAAAGAATTCAACGACCATCTGAACTAATTACTCTTTCAATAAATATAAAGTTCAACTAATTAAATAAATCCATTCGACACAACATAAAACAAAACAAGCACAAGTTTAACTTTTTTTTTTTCTTTTGAAAAGTTCAACTTCATTAAACAAAAAAAGTCCAAATAAAAAAGGGACTTACAAACTAAAATACCCAAACAAGCCCACAACACTGGAAAGGATAAAAGACAAATAAAATAAACACAAAGTCAATATACCAAAACCTGAAAATGACTGCATTCCTAAGATTTGTTTTAAAATTTAAGTTATAACAAGAAAACAAAGAAAAATTAAAGTAAGTTGCATATTTAGAAAACTTGAATTCTATAGATTTTTAAGGTTATTTTTATAATAATATATATTTTAGTTCAAATTCTTATTTTATTATTTATACTAGTATCATATTAGTCCTAAGTTGACAAAATATGACTTAACAAGTGTTTTTGCAACAATTTGAACTTTGCGAGTTGTAAGCACAATATTAGTTTTTAATCTTTGTGGGTAAAATTACAAATATACTAAAGTTTATGGGATAAAAATAAAGTTTTTTTCAAGTCTTACATTGCTAAAATAGAACAGAAGGGGAATATTGAAAATTCGAGGGACATTCTTACTAACAATTCAAAGTTTGAGGGGTAAAAACTACAAGATTTCAAAGTTTGGGGGCAGACAAGAACGCTAAGTTCAGAGGCAAAAATAAAATTTATCCTAATAGATTTTGATACTAAAATTTTCGATTGGCCATGAGCTAGTTTATTTATTACTTTCAATCCATTTGCATTATAGGTCATTTGTTTCTTTAGTAATTACAAAATTTAAAATTTGAGAGGTGTAAGTACCAATTTTCAAAGTTTAGGGGTAAAGTTACAAAATTACTAAAGTTTAAGGGGCAAAAATAAAGTTTTTCCAAGTCTTATATGACTAAAATATGACACAAGGGGTGTTTTTGCTAAAAATTTAATGTTCAAGGGGCATTATTACTAATAATTCAAAGTTTGAGAGGGTAAAAACACAAGTTTATCTTAGTAGATTTTGGTACAAAAAACTTCAATTGTCCATGAGCTAGCGTTGTCATTATTTTCTATATGTCTGTGTTATAGGGGCCTCAATTTATTTGTTTCTTTAGTAATTACACAATAAATATTCATCTTTGTCTGTGAGTGTTTGTATGTCTTCTTATATTACTTCATCAAGGCAAAAGTCAAATATAATCTTTAAATTCTCACTGTGCCAGGTGCTAGTCAATAATGGAGCTTGGTGGGCCAGTTATTCAACTTTTGCAGTGGATATCAGCACCTATTTCCAGATGCTGGAAGTATCACAGTGGCCTTAAGGAAAATGTGAAGACACTCAACCAAAGAATGGAAGAGCTAGATTGTCAAAGGAGAGACATACATGCAAGGCTAGGCACTGAGATTATGGAAGGAGAAACAGAGTCGAAGGCTGAGGTTCAACTTTGGCTGCGAAGGGTGGAAGACATTGATGCCGAAATCAAGACGATTATCCAACAAGTTGAAACAGTGAAATGCTTCTCCCGTGCTGGAATTGGAAAGAATGTTATTCAGAAGATAGAGGACGTCAAGGAACTCCATGGAAGTGGTCAATTTCCTGACGGTTTGGTCATACGCCTTCCACAACGAATCGGAGAGATACAACCAACACCAACCTTGGGGGGAGAAACTACATTTACAAGAAAAATGGAAGAAGTATTGGCATTGTTGATGGGAGATGAAGTTAGAAAGATCGGAGTCTATGGGATGGGTGGAGTGGGTAAAACCACTCTCATGAAACGTATAAACAATCGCCTTCTTGAAAGTAGAGAGAAGTTTGATAGTGTAATCTGGGTAACTGCATCAAAGGCTTCCAGTATTATCAGGCTACAAGATGCTGTAGCCAGCGAAATCAAATTTGATGATATTTCAAAGTATGACGACGAAACAGTAAGGGCCCGCAAGTTATATGCAGAATTGAGTAAGGAAAAAAGCTATGTGCTCATCATTGATGATTTATGGGACGCTTATCGTCTTGACGAAGTAGGAATCCCGGAGCCTAGTCCTCAAAATAAAAGCAAGTTGGTATTGACAACAAGAGGTCTTCACGTATGCAACGGAATGAGTTGCAAAGCGATCCCAATGGAGTGTCTGTCAGAAATGGAGTCATTGAAGTTGTTCTTGGACACAGTTGGTCGTGAAGTTCTATCCAACCCAAAAATGGAAGAGATCGTGAATTTGGTTGTCAAAGAATGTGCCTGTTTGCCACTTGCAATTGTTACAATAGCAGGAAGCTTCAAAGGTATTGTTGATTACTATAACTGGAAGACAGCACTAGAAGATCTAAAGGCATCTACAAAAGGGAAGGACGAAATATTTGAGAAGTTGAAATTTAGCTACGATCGCTTAAAAGATGAAAACCTTCAAGCTTGTCTGTTATATTGTGCCCTATTTCCTGAAGATTATGCAATTAAAAGAAATGTGTTGATAGAGTATCTGATCGCTGAAGAAATTGTTCAAGGAAGAAATAGGCAAGTAGAGTTGGAAAGAGGACGGGCAATGCTAAACAAACTTGTACATGCTTGCTTATTGGAAGAGACAAAAGTTGATAGCGTGAAGATGCATGATTTGATAAGGGATATGGCACTAAAAATTACTAGCGACAGTCCTCGATTTTTGGTAGAAGCTGGGACTGGATTGAAATGGGTTCCAGATGAAGAAAATTGGAAAGAGGATCTTGCTAAAGTTTCATTGATGGAGAATAATATATCAGATATCCCTTTGAGTTTTGAATCACCAAGATGTCCCAAGCTTTCAACACTATTGCTAAACTCAAACCGTTTCTTGTGTGGTATTTCAGACAACTTTTTTCGTCACATGACGGGACTTGGTCTTCTTGATCTATCTGAAACTAGTATTAAGAATCTTCCGGAATCAGTCTCCGAGTTGGTGAATCTTACAGCATTGTTGCTCAGAGGATGTCGCCAGTTGATGTATGTGCCATCTTTAGCAAAACTGACAGCTTTGAAGAGGTTGGACTTTTACGACTCAAGAATCAAGGAAGTACCTCAAGGTATGGAAAACTTAATTAGGCTGAGATACATTGAATTTGACCGGTGTAATCAACTAGAGATAATACCTGATGGGGTCTTACGCAAGCTTTTAAACCTTCGGTATCTTTGTCTTCCTCAAGCGCTTAGAGCAACAATAAGAGGGGAGGAGTTGGTATTTCTGAGGAAGCTTGAGAGCCTCTGTTGCTTGTTGCATGACCTTAACAGTTTTAACGCGTATGTTAGATCTTTGGCGGAGGGAGGACCTGCCTATTACATACTTCAATTGGGATGTGTTGGCGGTCTTAGCTGGAGTGCATTCCATAAATCCTATGAAGTCCATAGAGTTGTACATTTGATAAATTGTGACATAAGTGCAAGTGTAGCAAAAGGTGGAGAGTGCACGCTATTGCTCCCTCAAGACGTTGAGAGCCTGGTTATAATTAAATGTCGCATTAATGTAAACAGTTTGTGTGAACTCACATCGTCCGAAAATGTGATGAACTTCAAGTTGTGCAGAATCGAGAAGTGCAGTGAGCTTAAGCATTTGTTTGTGTATTCCCCTAGCATCATTCGTCTTCTTCAGAGACTCGAGGAATTGAACCTTGAGGCAGTGTGGGACCTGCAAGGGCTGATCTGGGGGGAAAATCCAGCATCGTCGTCACCCCTTCCACCTGGCACCTTTTGCTCTCTTAAGATATTGAGAGTGTCTCATTGTGACAACATAAAGCGACTGTCCATTGTTGCTCCACTCCCAAACCTGGAAGATATCACTGTCTTTCGATGTGAACAGTTGGTTGAAATAGTAGCAACGACATCCGATAATGATGAAGAAGAAGAAGATCAAGAGCATGTGGAAGCTGCTGGTGGAAGATCACATCAGGCCGTCGGCGTTGTTACAGTTCCTAAATTGTTGGACTTAGATTTGTCTTCACTACCAAAATTAAAAGGCATCCCCGTCATTGCTGGCAATTCCTTGCGAAAAGTTACTATATCGAAATGTCCAAAGTTGAAAAAGGTCCCTTGCCTTGACAAAGTTCCAGTTTCGGTTTCTCTTGAACATGTTGACATAGGCGAAGATTTGTGGGAATCGCTGGAGTGGGATCACCCCAGTGCGAAGGATGCCATCCAGTCTGTGAGGGCAAGACGAAGGATCAACTCCAAACCAGTCGTGCAAGAGGTAATATTTCTATCTCACGACAAAACTATCTGTTAATTGCTTGGTTTAAAGTTATAAGTTTTTGTATATATCAAACTTCTTTTCTAGACTTTCATTTTAGTTCACGAGTCAATCTCAAAAGCTTGCACTGCTAGGAGGTGAGTCAAACAATAATTAGGTGATTTTGAGGAATTCCTGATAAGAGTACATCTTTATAATGTTGTCCTATTTATAATGGTTTCAACATTTTTGTCATCTTCCAATATAAGTCAAAGATTAACCTAATATCTCTTTTTGAAAATACTCCGATCAACCACAAAGGTATTCTACCATAATACGTTTTGTAATTCTATCAGAATACATATTGGTATTCAATATAATCTCCGACTACTCGTGCTAGACTCCAACCGTCAGAGAGTATTTTGATGGAATATGTTTTGCTAATATACCAAAATAAGTTGGTATCTACTGAACTATTTAATATACTCTATCGGGATATTTCTTGCTATTAACAGATTTTTAACATCAAATTATTCAAAAATATATTATTTTAAATGATTAGATTATTAGATTAAAATTGAAATTTTTTTTATTTAAATTGGTGAATCGAACGTGGGGCGTAGTTTTTGATGTTGCAGTCAATATAGCCAATCAATAATCACTGTGATACGAATCGATAATTTAAATAATACTAGTTTAGAACGGCCTGTATTGATTGGATTTTTTATCGGTTATGTGCATAATTTTAGTAGATATTGACTCTTATTCTTATTTATTGTTAGCCATCTTTTATATAAAATTATTTGATTAATATGTTTTTGTTGAATAGGACATCAAATGGCCGGGTTTAGAGGATAAATTAGAAGATTAGTCTTTGGGGAAGGCTTTTACGTGAATGGTAGGTTTGCTTTTATGTATGTATCTATGTATGTATGAATGTATGTATGTATATATAGCAAACAGCATAGAAAAAGCGGTTGGACAGACGACTGACGGTTGGGCAGAGGAAAGAGAAGATGGAAAGAAGACAGTGGCTATGTTTATCTATGTTCTCACTATGAATTTCAATATTTCTCTGTAATTTTTCTGATACTGAGGTTGCGGATGAAACCATATTTGATGATGTGGTTCTCTTTTTATTCAATTAATTTCCTCTGTGTTCTTTAATGTTTATGATTCTTAGTTCACAAGATAATTACATTGAAATTTCTTTCATCAGTAATATGTATGCTTGATAATTAGAAATTCTGTTTTTGAATTTAATCCGTGCTTGGCTTTTGAATTTTGAGAGATCAATATAATTTTTGTTTATTTGTCTTCTTATCAATGGATTTGATAAATGGAATGCTTAGGGAATTATCTCTTCAAAAAAAAAAAAAGGATTAGTATTAGGTTTATTTAACGGGGGCTTATCTGTTAAATCTACAAATTATAATAGATTGATTTCAATTTGTCGCTTCAATTTTGGGAATTAATTGATTAATAGGAAATTGCTAAATTAATGGTGGTAGATTTTGAAACTTTGGCAATTTTTTTAATCTCTTGATTAGTTTAATTTTACTCATCTGTTTTGATTTACTTTTTCTCGTTAATTTTAGTTTTATTTTTCACTCAATTTTAGTTTTCTCTTCAATTAGGTTAGAATATTAATAATCTTAATAATCTGTTTTGATTTACTTTTTCTCGTTAATTTTAGTTTTATTTTTCATTCAATTTTAGTTTTCTCTTCAATTAGGTTAGAATATTAATAATCTTAGGTTAGATTGATTTTTCTTAATTTAATCAATACATGTGAGTTCGACCCCGTTTGCTCATAATTCTATATTTCAATTGATTCGTGTACTTATGAGTAATTAAAATTTTCCCAGGAGTCGACATACCAAAAAAAATACACAAATTCAGCATATCCCAAAAAAATAAAATAAAAACCTACAAAATCTCTTACAAAAACACAAAACTCATATTAAAAAAAAGAAAAAAAAAAAAAAAAAAAAAAGGGAACTTCATGGATCTTCTCCTTGCTGCAATGCCTGAGCAGATATGCTTATCTCGACTGACCTAAGCGGCTATGGGGCAAGATCAGAGATTTTTCTTTGGTCTTGGACTTATGAGATCTTGGTGACATCTTCATACCAGATGACGTGGCGGCATGCAGCGCAAAGGAGATCACTCCTTCACGCGGTCTATTGGTCGATTTCTTTAAACGAAGCATTTTTTCCTTATAATTTTTTAATGTGTAAAATTTGATCCAAGACCCAAACTAATGGCAATCCTCGTCATTTTATCACTAACTTCTTCGCCATCTACAAATTCAGGAGTCTACTTAAAAAATAAAAAAGAGCATGACTCAAGTCTACTCGAAAAATGAATCCAAATAAAAAAATACAAGGCTCAGATCTATTTGAAAAGTGAAACCAATTTAACATCAACCACTCTTGTAACGACCCGCCTAGCACAGGCCGTTACCATACTTGCATACATATGGGCCCTTTGTAATAACTTAATTACATGAAAAACAGCATAATTTTTTTTTTATACTGTGCTAACTCGCACATACTATAACTAAAGGAATGATATACAAATATCAAATCATATACTTAGAAAGAACAAAATGCGTAGCGGCATCTTTTCCCACATTTCACAGTTCGCCCTGCCATGCTCGTCCATCTTGTATCAGCAACTGCTTGCAGGTTACTTACCTACAGCATAGACGTAAGACAGTGAGCTTTCGCTCAGCAAGTACAACTAACTATACCGCGACAATTAAAAAAAACATGACCTTGCATCATGTACATAGCATACCCATTCGTAACATACTTAACTATACCGTTCGTATCCATTTATTATGTAGTATAACATACTCTTTCATAACTAATCGTAATTTCCGACTCATAACATGGCATAATCATCTGTACTCAAGATAACATACTCATCATACTTATCATAGCATAATGTCCATACATAATATCACACATCGTAACATATCATGTCACACTGAAATATAAAAGCATAATGTATGCATGGTCCGGTTATGCTCATATTATGCTTTTCTTATTCATTCTATCTTACTTTCTTAGCTTATCTTACTTATGGGCCCCTTACTTGAGTGTACGTACCCGGCGCGTAACTATGGACTTACTATTGCCATAGCTCAACCCGACCTCGGACGGGGGGCACGACACAAGCGACTTGCTCGCCATCTTACTTTCTTTTCATCTTGTCATGTCATACTTGATCTTATGATTCTTATAAGATTTCGTGAACATGCTTCGTGTTATCATACATACTTGCTTCATGTTTCCATCATCATAACATGACATATCATACATCATGAACGTACCTTGGCATAGCTTGCATCATAACTTGGCTTCACATAAACCATAACTTAAACATATCATAAATACATCACTTCATACAATATATCACACATATAACAACCAATCTAACATACCACATGGCATACATCAAAGCAACGAATCACATAACAATGCAGCAATACGGCATACATCCCTAGCATACATCTAACATACTTGACAGTATACATCACATACTTAGGCAAGTATCAACACAAAGCCTATGCTGTAGGCGGAGTTGTACTTACCTCTCTCGCTATGTCCCACGTAATGCTGCTCCTCTTCCGAGTACAGCTGCAGGTTACTTCCTGTTCAATGAAGGACACAGTCTAGTTAAACTCGTGAAATGTTGGTGACCTAACCAACATGCTTACATGATCCTGGTTGTATGTCCCTTTGTGCATAAAATCTTACTTGGTTACACTTAGTAACCCTATGGTTATGAATTTGTTTCTTTAAAAGGTTACATTGGGTAACCTTATATGCTAAGCCCACAACATACCATTAGGGTTAAATCATTTTTCAACCTTAGGCTTCTTCTTTAATCCACAACTAACGGGTTATGTCCATTAACCATTTATCTTAACTTAATGGGTATCCTTTAGGGTTACATTAGATAACCCTTATGGTTAACTAAGTCAATATTGTTAGTCAACCAAAGTCAACTACGGTCAACTATGGTCAACTCTCTTTGGGTCAACCTTTGGGCCTTGGGCTTGACCCAGTAACTCGGGTATCCTTCCCGGTTACCATGCGTAATCGCTCTACTTACTAAACTTTAGCTTGAAATTCTTATTTTTCCTTAACTTGGAAAATTTGGGGAAATTAATCCCAAAACTCTTTACTTGACTTGTAAAAATCCATATTCTTAAAATGGGATTTTGTACAATCATTTGAGGTTGAAAACTGTCATTGGAACAGTCTCCATCGTCAAAACAGTGAAAATTAGAAAAATATAGTTTTTCTGAAACAGGTTTTAGAAAATCCTGTGCAGGAATTTCCTGTTCCCTGCACCGACTTCAGAAAACCATGTCAGTTTAAAAATCCATTTAGAATTTGAAAAAGTTGTCTTCACGAAAGTTGTAGCTCTCGAAAAATCCTAAGACTTTCATGTTTTTCAAAAAATCCAGTTCCGCTTGTATCCTTGTCAGTTTTTGTTTGAAACTGGCTGGTCGTGTAAACTAGGTCTGGGCAGACTAGTCTCGGATTTTTATAGAAACAGAGGCCATTGGAGCCTCATTTTGAGAAACTGTCTGCGATTCCCCCTATTAAAAACTCTTCCGAACAATTTTATGTTTTACGTTTCACCCAATTCGGCCTCTAAAGGCCTTAAATTTCCACTTTCCCGAAACTGGCCAGTTTTGAATCCAAACTGACAGTTTCGGATGTTAAGTCTGGTTTACGTTCTATTCCGCGAAGTCTAACTCAACCGAACACTCAGGAGCCTAAATAGCATACAAGCAGCGTATTCTAACGTCCCACATGAACCATCATGTATTTCTAACGTCTCCATGCAAACCAAAACAGATTTGCCCTAACCTAGGGTTTGCATGATCTAGGTTTGCATCACATTCCATTCATCCATCTCATGCCATTCTTGGCTAGCACTAACAACCTAGCATAATTGCCACAACCGGCTTGCACAAACAGGGCACATACCAACCATCTAATCATGCAAAAATCCTAGCATGCAAGCAAGCATAAACATATAGCAAGCAAAGCATAAATAAAGCCATAGCCAAACCACCCTTAAAATCCTAATCAAGCACCATACCTAGTTCTAGGGCAATTGAAATAAGAGCTTGAGCTTATGCTCTTACAAACTTTTGACTTGAAATACAAATAAATTTTCAAATGAAATCAAATGGAAAAAGGTTAGGGTTTATGGGAGATTTTACCTTGGCTAACCCTAGAAATGAGTTAGGGTTGGTGGATCCAAATTTCTCCCTCCCTTGGCTCTTCCTTTCCCACGGTTTTGCCCTCCAATTGGGCACCAAAATTTTTCACCTCACTTGGTGATTGTTTAAGCCAAAACCGAGCACTCTCCCTCCTATTTCTCTCCAATTTCTTCTTCCCCTTTTCTTGCTTACTCATGGCCGAACTCACCCTCACCTAGGAGCACCAAAATTCTTTTTTTTTTTCTTCTCTCTTTCTCTCTTCCAAGGCTGCGGATTTTTCTGATGAAAAATGGCAAGAGTTTGGCTGTTTTTCTCAATTTTTCAGCCCCAAAAATCTGCCCATCTCATGGGTATTTATAGGCAAAATAAAACTTTGCCAAAATCTCAAAACAACCCCTTGAAAATTAAAATTCACACTTTTGGCATGCAAGGTGGCCGGCTGTCAACTTGGAGAGCAAGGCAAGATGACCTCATCTTGGTGACATCACATGCTTATATCACCAAATTTCTAAAATTTACACTTTGGCCCCAAAAGTTAAAATTCTTGCATTTATGCCCTCTAGGTGGCTGGTCCCTTACTTGGAGATCAAGCCAAGCTTATCTCACCTTGATGACATCATCTTGATGACATCACTTCGCTTACATCATCAATTTTCCAAAATTTTCACTTTAACCCCTAAAGATAAAATTTTGACATTTTTGCCCCTGAGGTGGCCGGCCATGTCATCTCTTCTAGAGCATTCCTTGCTTTCTTTCCAAGCTTATTTAATCCAATTATGATGTCATAAATTGAGGATAGGATGATGACATCCATATTAAGCCCCGTTTGGCTTTTCCTCAATATTCAGTCCATTTTTCCGCTACACAGATATTTTAAATACTATGTTTGCTTAAACACAGTATTTTTATACTGTACTACAGTCCAAATTCATCTGTGTAAAACGGACTGTATAAAATTTTTCTTATTTCTTTAAGCCCTTTTTGCCCTTGATCTATACTAGGTGTGTTTGATTTTCTAAGGTGGTTTTAAAGCCTATTTGAGCTATCTTGCCCATTATATCGAGTTTTACAGTATCTTTTCCATACTGCATCACGTAATACTGCAAAGTCAACCCGTTGACCGCTCTCGGTCAAACTTTGACTTTTCCGGAATCACGTACTTTTTCGTCCTTTTCGACTTAAAAGGGCGTTTGCTAACCTTAGCAACTTATTTTGAGTCTTATTAAGCCATAAGATCTCATAAAAAGTGTGAAAAACTCTTAATTGAGCTTTTCCGTAAATACCTCCATGGCATGCATATAATTCCTTTTGCAAAGGAAACAGTGACATAGAAATTCTAGGTATTACAACTCTGATTCTAAAACCGCACAACTTATTGGTCGAGGACCTCTGGATTGAGTTATGGAATATCAAACTTTGGATTTTTTTATTTTGTTATATCCTGATCAGACGTTGTCCTCACTTAAAAGTTGGACTTGGATTTTCATGATGAAGATAATTCTTGCATTTTTCAGTTATATTTCATTACTTTTAGTGGGGGTTTTTTTTTTTTGAAATTGCCCCAAAAAGGACACGTATATGAAATATTGCTATATCTATAATGACTTCAAGATTTTTGCCATCTTACAATGTCTAATGAAAAGTGGTCAATAGGGTAAAAATCCAAACCAGTAATTAAGTGGGATAAAAATCCTAAGCATGAGCACTAACGAGGCTATTCCCACAATTTTAACTTAAATTTTGTTTTTTTTTTTTTTTTTTTGTTGTGAATTACACGTCGACACAAGAAGGCTGCCTAACTGGAGGCTAGTGAGTTAAATTTTCACTTTTCACTCGCTTATGCAAGTCAATGCATCTTATGCTCCAATTTAACATGTTTTAAACTCACTTTTTAGTTTTATTCATTTTTATGATGTTTTCTTTTTACTTAAATTTCAATTATTTGTTTGAATATACGATCAAAATGGATCCACCTTTGAACTATAGTTGAACTAAAGTAAGTAACACACCTCCCATCAAATGACGTGGCTTGGCGATAATTGGATCAAATGATTTGTCAAAGCTCAAATACTAGTTATCTTTAATCCAATTTTATTATTATTATTATTATTATTTTAAGTAAAAAGGCTCTGATGGTATAATCATCCCAATTTCAATCCCACAAGCGGAATCCATTTCTCTGGGTATGACAATTTCAGCCCCAATTTTATTAATTATTATTATTATTAGTTGGAATATGTCAGGTTTGCATTTTGGATTCGGGCGTGAATTGTCGAAACTGCAAATTTTATACTTTTTTTGGATGTGAAATCAAAGGGTGATCTAAATTATGAGTTTGATTGCTGGGTTTTTTGTTTTTGTTTTTGTTTTTTTGTTTTTTTGTTTTTTTGGCTAAATGTGAAAAAAAAAAAAAAAAATCTTTTTCTACATTGTTACTTTAGTAGCTCGTAATTTTTTTTTTTCCTTTAATTAGAGTAAAGAAAATGCTTGTATCTAGTACTATAAATATGGGCCACCAAACCCGTTGAGAGGGAAAAATGGACCTGACCAAGCTGGTCCTAACGAAGGAAAGGGCGACCCAACCAAACCCCTTTTAGCTCCGTGGTTTACGGGCTGGATCAATCCGTAAGTTTTTTTGGAAAGTTTATCATTTGTTTGGTATTCAAGTTTAACTCCAATTAAACTGCACTATTCCATCTTAATTTTTATCTTTTTCTGAAAAATTAACAAAATTTATAACTAATTTTTGAAAAGCTAATGAACTCCATCTTAAAAATTTCATATTTAACTGACGAATCAAACGCAAGTTTAGTATTTTTATATGTAAAACTTAAAAAAAAAAAACTATTTATATATATATATATATGTAAAGCACGGATACTCAATTTACATGCTTGTTTCCTTGCTTTATATGGACACGTGTACGTTTGTCAGTGTATTCTTTTGTTTTTTGAAACTGAAGTTTAGTTTTTTTGATTCAGTTTCAAGTATTTGTAACTAGGGATTAAAAAGGCCTTATAAGACACCTGTTAGCTTACCTGTTTTAAATTGATATGTGTAAGTCTATGAGTATTTTTTGGAGCAGTCCAGTCCGATCCTAATGGGGCATGGGCTACACCGTTGGAGAAGACAAAGTCCCATGCGTGTTTATCATCAAAAGATTCCAAGTGGATTTCAAACTTCGAAGAATATTCGGTTCGCGTTTGGTTCATCGGTTGGAGATGAAATTTTTAAGTTTAAGTTGGTTGACTTTTCAAAAATCAGTTATAATCTATGTGAACTTTTCAGAAAAAAGACGAAAACTAAAATGAAAAAGTAAAATTTAATTGAAGTTGAGTTGAAATGCTAAACAAATCATAAATTCCTTTTCTCCTTTTCATTTTTTTTTTCATTCAATTATCTTTTTTATTTTTTTCATTTTTGACTTTTGAATCATATAATCTTCCCAGATGAACAAAAAATTAGGAGATTACTATCTAATAAGTGAGGCACACACAAATAATTAATAATGATTTTTTTTAAAAAGATCTTATTATTTTGAAAACAGTGATATTAAAATAGTAATATTATTATTATTATTTTTTGTTATTTAATAGTTTTTCAATTTGATTATGAACATGAATATTATAGAGTGTATCAATTCTTTTTATGTATTTGCTTAAAAAAAAAATCCTTTTATATAGTTTAGGTAATTAACATCTTTAATATCTATACAAGAGTCCAGTCAAAACGAACTCATCGTAGGGAGGATTTCGAAAAAACAAAGGAAAAAAAGTTATAAAGAGTATTAACTTTACCTAAATTTCAAAAATAAATTTCTTGTAGTTCCAAAAAGTCCTTTTTTAGTTAAAAACTATTATTTTGCAATATTCTTTTAAAACCATTCAGTTTTAAAGATAATAATATTTGAAAAAAATACCTCAAAAAAACAAGAAACAAAAAACACGTCAATTTTGTTTTCTCCATATATCTATAACATCTATAAAAAGCACAGATGACCTATTAGGCTGCTACCTTTTAATTTTTTTATTAGTTATTCTCCTGTCTTTCGTTGACACGTGTCATAACTAATTTTAGGTCTTTTAACTTTAGTTTGGTTTCTACAACTATGTGAGAAATCTCGCTATTGTTTTACTTTTAACTGACACTGATGATAGTTTTGTAATAATGACTTTTATATTTCTCTTTAATTTTTTTGCATCTGATTTTTTTTTTTTTTTTGGCATGTAAACACTCCATGTGACAAGTAAAAATATATTACATCTGATATCTTTAGCTCTTGAGACATGAATCAAATTTGTCTTATTTGCTTTTGTGTCATACAATGGTTATATATATATATATATATATATATATATATATATTTTTTTTTTTTTCCCACTTTCCCTTTTATTATGGGCCAATTTTACAGCTCTAATATTTTTCTATTGCTTATTGTCAAGGTTATTTTTTCAGCATCTAACACAATTTACAAAGACTTAGCATCGTTTGGTGTAAGGGTTTAGATTGCAAAATTTGAGTTTGAATTAAATTATACATTTGGTAAAATATTTGAATTAAATTGTTTTATTTCTTTTTGAAACTATAATTATGTTCACATAATAGATCATTGTTATTCGGTTTGGTTCTTCTGGTTTGTTTATAAACATAAACTTAATACAAGTATATATTATTGCTTTACCAACTAACATTTTAATTGTAAAAGGGAGATAAAATTTTAAAACAAACAAGGCAATGAATGTTCAACAATATTGAACATCCTCATCCATTTTTATAGTTTCTTTTATTTTTCTAACATAGATAGAAAATTAGCTTTCAAATTAGATAATAAAATTAATTAACAATTTGACAAGTTAGCTTTTAATCCATTTGAATTGATATAATGTAATTTCATATATGTTATAAAAAGATCCCAACATAAAGAAAAATTAAAATTAATTACGGAATAACTCAATAAGGACAATCAACGATTCAGAAGACATTATCTAAGAGGAAATGACCCATTTGATTTAATTAGATAGGAAAAAAGAATGGAACGAACTTGGATTTAATTAAGCACTTAGCGAAATATACATGTCAAAAAATAAGAAAAAATAGAAGTGAAAGCAAAAAAAAAAAAAAAAATCATTTCACTCACAAACTCACATATATAATTACACGACAGGAAAACAATTAAAAAAAAAAAAAAAACTTATGAATCGTGTCAAGAGCTAAAGAAATGAGATGTAAAAATAAAAGAAAACTAAAAAAACTAAAAACTAAAAGAATCATTACATAAATCTCATCAGTCTAAAGAAGGAACAAAAATTAGTCCATCTCCCGAACTCATGAAGGATTTGTCCAAGTGCTCAAGAACAGCCACTACGGACAATAAGGCAACACTTGGAGCATCCCTAAACCCAAGCAACAAATCGCAGATAATTTTAAATGACATCCATGAATTGTACCAAGTCCTAATAATAATCACTCCAATTAATTTAATGACAAAATCTTTCTATGATTTGATTCGTGCGCAATAATAGAGAAAAATCAGCTTCAATATTTCTTAACATTCAATTTCTTAATTATATTTATCATTTTGTTTCCTTCTCACCGTTAAAATATCAATTAAAAAAAATAAAATATCAATTACTTACAAACAAACCAAGAAACAGACTAAATATCGATGATCTATTACGTGAACATAATTATGGTTACCAAATGAAACTAAAACGAAGTTGGTCTTTATAAATCGTGAAATGAGTTTACCACGATTGAAAACAATAATAATAATCTGAGAAATTCTCTAGAAGTTTAGTTATAAAGAGCTGAGACATTATATATAAATTGACATACATGCATGTCTTTGAATATAAATATAAATACTAACTCCGTTAAACTTTCTTCATTAGCCAAAAAAAAAAAAAAAAAGTTGAACTCTCCATCATGCTAAATCAAATAAATACATTATTATTGTTTTTTGTTTATTACTTTAAAATAAATTAATCAAACCAACTGTGCACGTGCCCAAACAACTAAGTACTTAAGAAAAATTCATACGCAAGCCGGCCGGACTAACTCGTATTTTTGTTTAGACCAAACAGCAATCATAAAAGATCACGTCTCCAAACCCGAAAGGAAAACCCAAGAAAATAGAGCAGAGCAGACTAACAATGAACATTCAAATATTTCATCAATACTATAAAACGCAATTGCATTTACACAGTATCTTTAATACTCAGAAAAAAAAAAAAAAAGAATAAAAAATAATAAAAAAGAAAAAAAATACCACTTTGATTAGTTCACCGAGATGTCTATTGACAAAACCATTCAAAGTAAGATGCCCTTGAACTAGTCTAGTCTGCCTTGGGCATGGGACAAAAACTTCTCCTTGTCATTTTTACTCAACCTTAGTTATACGGTTTTCCGGGCACTCTGTTAGAATAGAACAAGAGCAACACCAAAATTGAAGTTAAAGTGCAGTGACCTTCATCAGCAACCCTTCTCAGAATTGTTGCTAGCCCTGAAAATATGTATCACCATACATTTAACTACTTTTTAATGTTTTTCACCTTCCGATGTTTGACGATCAAAACAGAAAATTCCGTCTCATTATAACATATAGCATACTATAGGTGTAGGGCACGAGAACGGTACCAAATTGAGGCAAACTCTGAATACTAGATATAATCTTAAAATTAATAACAGGGGTCAAGGTCGGCTTCAATACTGGCAAATGAAGCTAAAACTGACAGGACAAAGTATGAAAGACGAGGAAATGAGATGAAAACACGGATAAAACCTCATCTGAAATGCAGATTGTACTCATAGCAAAACGGAATGCCAAATGTTGGTGTTAATTCAGATCATTAAACATTTGGTAAAAATTGTTGACAAATGAATTTCGAAAGGAGTGAGTTTCCAGCCAAAATGGGTTAAATGGACGGAGCAAGAAATCAAGAAGTATACTTTTAATCTCAGTAAGATGTCGAGATAAATGTGGGCATGATGTAGTTCCTTACCCTGCCAAAAGTATCAAAATATAGCTGCGTTCACTTAATTGGCTTGAAATGAAAGGCCTCACAAATTAGAAGAATCCCAGCTAGCATAAACGGCACCGATGATTTTCTCATGCAATGTGGCCCCCGAGCCAGCAACTATTCCTCGGTCAAGATCCTCCAAGTACACCCCCTTTGATAAGTCGAGAGGGTGACCTCGAGCATCAGTTACCACACCTCCAGCTTCTTCGACAATTAGAACACCAGCAGCATGATCCCATATCTTCTCCTTGGACCCAGACCGTGCAAACTTCATGAAAATCTCGGCATCTCCCCGAGCTATGGCAGCATACATCACACAGCCTTTTTCCCAATTATTCGAAGCAGGTGGGGTAAAATTCAATATGGTTTGATGTTGTTGATGATGATAACTAAGCAATTCCTTCTTCATCGGATAATTAGGGCACCCAAGCACTAGATAACATAGAATTTTCTTGACGCGTATTTGGAATCTTTTTAATGTATAATATTTTATCGGTAAGGATTTTTAAATCTTCACTTTTCTTGGTTTAACAAATTAAACTTTACTTATGTACGTGATAATTAATCTTAGTCCAGAGAACATGTGAAATATTATTCCATGCAGGCATGCACTTTGGTGTAAGCAAAAAACAAGAGACGAATAAATAAAGTGCCTCCTTAAATGATGACTCTCTTTCTTTAATCTCTCTCCCCAAGTTAACAAATACCTTTAATAATATATATCTTTTTTTTTTTAAGGGAAAATTTATCACTTAAATTTTGTCAGAGGAAAAATCACTTGACCAACACTTCCATTTTATCTCGATTGAATCCCAATCTCAACTTTTAAAATTATTGAGTTAGCAAACACTAATTAGTATTTAGTAGCACTAATTAAAATATTTTAAATACCACCTAAGATGATAACAATATTAAATAATTTTCACAACATTAATTGATGATTCCATCGATTGCCCTCTAATGTTGCAGTATAAAACAATAATTAGGACATGTATAATGTTGAGCATTCCAAATTTTTTTTCCAAACATTTTAATTTTAACCGACTTGACTATATTAGTTGTCAATGTTTTATGAACATAGATGTTTAAAAAATTTTCTGATTAATTAATATATAAAAAAATTTAATATAAATAAAAAGATGATAACTCAACGATATTAAATTCGGAATGAAATAAAGTTGTAAGACTCTAAAGAAATATTAGCTATACTTCTACAAGTTAAGGCCATCTCCAACCCATTTATTCTATTTTAGAGTACAGAAACTCTAAAATAGAGTATCTGTCACTTTAAATACTATTTTATCTCCAATCTACTTACTCTATATCATACTCTAAAAGGAATATTCTATTTATATTCTTTATTTTTATCTAAATATTACTTTAAAATTTAATTAAAAAACAAATAAAAAAGTAAAAAATAGTTTAGAGTATAAAGTATGGGTTGAAGAGCAAAAAAAACTTTAAATTGATGCAAAACTCTAATGGGTTGGAGTTGGCCTAAGAGTCTCGTCAAGACATAGCTGTTAACATAGCCAATAATGGGTAATTAGTGGTTCAGAATGCAATAAAAAGAAATAAGAAAATGAAAGCTAGAAAAGGAAGCTACTCACATAGTGAGGCCTAGAAAGATAAGAAGAATTTTCACTATAGCTAATTCCAGTGCGCTGAAAGAAGTAAATAATAATAAAATAATAAATATTGAAAGAGTTGTATCTCTCTCTCCCTCTGCCGTCTCGGTGATAATTAATGCACTTTGTTACTTTCTCTCTCTCTCTCTGCCGTCATTATATACTTTATTTTAATTGTTTTTCTTGTCAATTATTTACCTTTTTCTTTCTCTTTTTCCTTTTAAAGACTTTTGTTTTTTTTCCTCCTCCGGTGGCACAAGATTTAACTTTAGTACGATTGATCGGTTAAAAATAAAAATTTTAAATTAGAATTGATTGATTTATTAAATATTAATTATAATTATATTGATTTTTTAAAAAAATTAAGATAAAAATTAAGATAAAAAAAAATATAACTTGATTAAAGTCAAATTTAAATGTTAAATGAAGCTTTAGAAGTCTAGATCATGTACCCCTCATATCGATTGATCAGTTTATTTTTTTTAAAATAAAAATCACTTACAAAACTAAAAATAATATTCTCTTTTGGATTATTAACGCGGTTTGATATTTTTAAGAAAATACAAATTAAACCAAATTACACACAATCCATTTGAATGGTTTGATTTGGGCTTTGGGTTTAAACTAAAATAATTTTTTATATTGACAAATGTTATAAGCCATTCATCTATAAAGATAAAAATAGTATCTACAGTCATAATATTATAAAAATGTTCATCTACAAAAGTAAAGATAAAGATAACCTCCAGAACTCTCAGACTATTTCCAAAATGACAAATGTCTTTACCATATCCAAAAAGTTTGAAAACAAACCAATAACCAAATTAGAAATATTCTAAAAATTCTAAAACAACCTAGTTTAGGTATATTTTTGGACAGTTTATTTATCGGTTTGGTTAGTTTTAGATCTTAAAATTGCTAACCAAGCCAACGGCCAAAGTAACTTAAAAAATAAATCGATCAAAATAATTAATAATTTGATTTGGTTTGATTTGGATTGATCAGTTAAAATTATATTTGTGATATTAAAATCAAACAGAGTTTAAGATGATAAAGAGATATGAGCTATAATACTTCTATATGTCATATATGGCTGTTAATTATGGCCAATATTGCAGTAATTAGCAGTTCAAAATGCAATAAAAGAACTATGAAAATGAAAGCTAGAAAAGATATAAAGCTATTCAAATAGTGAGGCAACAAAGATGGGAAGAATTTTCACTATACATAATTCTAGAAGTTCTATATTTACTCTTCGAGCTGAAATGAGTAATTAATAATTAAATAGTAAATGTTATAAGATTTGTATCTCTAACTCTAAGAGATCATTTGGTTGGTTCGATTGAGTTGAAATTTTAAAGTTATTTTGATTGGAGTTAAGTTAAGTTGAGTTTTGAAATTATGCGTTTAGTAAAAAAATAAACTATTTGAAACTAAAAAGTATAAAAACTTGAAATATATTCAGAAAAAAAAAAAAAAAATCAATGTGGACCTTATATCGTTACTCACGAATTTCTATACAAGTTTTTTTTGGATTATCTCAATTCAATTTTGAATAACAAAATTATGAACTTTTAAAACTTAAGTTTTAAAATTATAGGTAGATATATGAATAATAAAACTGAATTTACTTGAAGAAAAATATAATAAATAATTGGATTTATTTGATTGAAGCTAATGTGCGAAACATAACCTTAATGTCACTTTGTTACTTTCTCTCTCTGCCGTCGTTATTAACTTTGCCTAACTTTTTTTAATCATTTTTCTTGTCAATGTTTTACTTTTTCTTTTCTTCTTAAAGACCTTTTTTTTTTCTTTTTCTAGTGACATAAGATAGGGAGCCTCGATTTACCCCTTTATAGGACCCTTGGTTACAAGGAGGGGTGTTCGCGGTGGATTTGATCGTTTTTTTTTTTTTTTTTAAATAAAAAACACTTACTGATCAACTAGAAATATATATGGATTGTTTGAGCGGTTTAATATTTTGAAGAAAAACCAAATTAAGCCAAATCACATATACAATCGATTTGAACTTTTGATTTGGACTGTTAAAGTTTAAACTAAAATAATTTTTGGTATTTACGAATATAATAAGCCATCCATTTGTAAAGACAAAAATAGTTTATATCTGAAGAAAAGAATATTATAAAAATGTTCATCTATAAAAATAAGGATAAAAATAACAGTCAAAATTCCAATCTACTTTCAAAATGACAAATGTATAAAGTTTTATTATACAGAGCTTGCAAACAAACCAACAACCAAATTAGAAATTTTCTAAAAATTAAAAAAAAATTATATACGTATTTATTTTTATTTTTTGACAGATTATTGATAGGTTTAGTCAGTTTTAGACCTCGAAACTACTAACCAAACCAACCACCAAAGTAACTGGAAAAAGATCGATAATGTAAAAAAGAATTAACAATTTGATTCGGTTTGATTTGGATTGATGGGCTAAAATCACACTCGTGAGATAATTAAAATGAGGTAGAGCATATTATATAAGGTCAAATACTATAATAAGATATTTTAAGCATAACAGTTGAATCCACTTTACAAGTACAAATTTAATTTAAATCGTACAATCAACTACGGATTCAGTCTACTATTTTAGTGGGGGGCATTTACTAAAAAATAAAGTTTTATAGGGACTTGTGCAGGGATATATAATTAATTTTTAGTTGGGTAAAATGAGAAAAAAAAAAAATATAATGTTTTTCAAGGTAAAATTGAAAAAAAGAGAAACATTCACTAGGGGCGATTTTCCACCAAAAAAAAAAACATTCACTTAGGGTGGAAGTCCTCACTCGGCCATGGGTGACTTCATCACTACATACATACAGTTAAGATAAATGCCTCTTAATGTGGAATTACTTCAACATAGAATCCCAATTTTTTTTTTTTTGGGTGATTGAGACTTCCTAAAAGAAATGTAAATTAAAGTAAATATGCATGCTAATTAGAACGCTAGCCATTATTATCTTAAGTACCCAAGTTTTACAAAGTGAAAGAGCGACA
This sequence comes from Ficus erecta, assembly GCA_008635985.1. Lineage (NCBI taxonomy): Eukaryota > Viridiplantae > Streptophyta > Magnoliopsida > Rosales > Moraceae > Ficus > Ficus erecta. Next base: position 39,443 of record BKCH01001667.1, read on the forward strand.
TTACTATATGAATATCATTAACATGTTATCAGTTATTAATAATGACTTTTGCTTTGTAAGCACTATCTTTCTTAAGCTTCTTCATTGTACACCTTGGTTTCCAATGCAATAATATGTTAACAGTTTCTTCTTTCCTTTTGTTAATTTTTTAAAGTTTCTTCAAACGGTTGGAAAATGACCTTTTCAAAAAAAAAAAAAAAAAGACCTTTTCCTATGATTCTCTTGAGTTTAACGAAACAACAAAAATGATTTTACAAGTGAAATCAAACCCAATTTTATTTTCTTCCAATTTGATCACCACTAACAAGATGAGGACGGTGACAAGGCTCCCAATTACACATAGGGGTGGCAATACGGGTCGCGACACGACGACACGACTCGAAAACGACACGAATTTCGCAGGTTCGGGTTGGGAAAAATAGGGGGCGGATCGTATTCGGGTTGGGAAAAATTGACATGAAAAAAAAAAAAAAAAAAAAAAAAAAAAAACGGGTCGTGTTCGGGTGGACCCGTTTTTTCAATTTCGTGTCAATTTCGGGTTTCGTGTCAATTTCGTGTTGCGGGTCAAGTTCGGGTCAATTTCGTGTTGCGGGTCAATTTCGTGTCACGAGTCAATTTCGTGTCCCGGGTCAATTTCGGTTCGTGTCGTATCCACCCGTGACAGGTTCGTGTTGTGTTCGTGTCGCGGTTTCATGTCATGTTCGTGTTGCGGGTCGTGTTCAGGTCGGGGAAGAAAAAAATCGACACAGCTCTAACACGACACGAACCCGACACATGACACAAATTGCCACCCCTAATTACACATATATATATAATTATATGTATATATATCTATACACTAGTATTGGTTCTTTACCAAAACAAACAAAACATTAATTAAATAAACATGTCATGTGTTTGGACCAAAATTTTGGACCTACCTAATAAATTAGCAACTAGTTCATAGTCGTAAAATCATACCTAATTTTTTGACTTTGGCTTAAGAATCTCTTATATTTTAATTTTCATCTAATGCTTGGTATCAAATCTTCTTAACAACATGATTTAAAGCTAGAAAAGAAGTTGTCAAATGGGAATTTATGGTTTTAAATTATGGTTCAAGTAGCCGGCCACTAGAGTAATATCTCAGTGGATTTGGGATGGAAAAAAGTCAAATTTAGCTTAGATAATGAATCCACAGGATTTTGCGTACTTTAGCTTGGACAGTAGTACTAGTAGTTCTTTGTTTGGAATTCGTTTTGGAAACTTGTTGGAAGTTTCTTCTGTTCCTTTTGAATTAATGGATTTTGTTGAATGGTGAAATTGTACCATTGCCTAAAAAAATTGACTTTTGTGGTTTGCTAGATAGCATGAAGTTGGGGTTAGATTACGTTCCATTTCATTTTCCATATTTGTTAGAAACGACTGAAAAACAATCTCATCTACTTGATTTTGTCGCTTTTATTTAGTGATAGCCGACAACTTTTTTTAATGGTTCAAATAGATTTTTTTTTTCATTATTTAGAGACTGTTTGGGAGGAAAAATGGAGATAGAATTTTGGAGATATTTTGATTGGAGATTAGTTGAGGTTTTGAAAATATGCGTTCGGTTAAAAAAAAAAATTGTTTAGAGTGAAAAAAATATATATAAAATCAGAAAATATGTTCGACAAAAAATATGTAATATGGTTTATGTTCGTTTTCTCTTGAAATTTCATGGACTTTTAAAAATTTGAGTTCACTGTAGAGATTTAAAGATGTGAATAATAAAAAGTAGTTTTGAGTTGAAAAAGAAAATAAAATTTTGGAAACGTGGTTTGGAGTTCTCCCCTAAACGGGCCCTTAGTGATTGAAAAATTAGATTTATATTAACCAGGATATATCGTGATTTTGAGGAGGCAAGGAAAGATATTTAAGACACAGAAATGTCATGTCATACCAATTTTGATTACAACCTCAGATTTATGAGGACAAATTCTGCATCATGTAGGGTTGGAGAGTAATGGTTAAAATTATTAAATTTTAAATATGTAATGGTTTTTAAATACTAACTTACTATTAATAATATTATTATAAGACTCATTCGCTCTCAAAATTAATCAAACACAATGATCACATAAATCACTAATAGTAATGCTAGCCATCTTCGTTAATCTTATATGTGACAAGAATGATCTAATTACTATAATGCTTTAGCTAAAATGTCGTGTTTAATAATCTTCCATTAATATCTCAGCCAAAAATTGTAACTCTGAAAATAACCTGTACTTGAATTTTCAGGATAAAAAAAGTTGTCATAATCTGGGCTACCTACATCCCATATTTCATAATTTGGGCCAAATTGTATGTCCGAACAAAGAAGGCTTGACCATGACCTTCTTCTGGGCCTCGTGAGGGATGACTAAGGGCTATGCCACATATTCATTTCTTACGACCTGTTGGGCAGCGTCTGACATTTGGTTTATATATATATATATATATATATATATATATTTTTTTTTTTTTTTTTCTCGATTCAAAACTACTTTTCATTACTCATATATCTAAAAATCTACAGCAAACTCAAACTTTAAAATTTCATAATTTTGTTATTTCAAGTCCAAATGAGATAAATTTTTTTAAATACATATAATTTCAAGAAAAATGATATGAGATCGATATTTGATTTTATTTTTTTTTTCCGAATACATTTTAAGATTAGTATATTTTACTCCAAATAGATTTATTTTTTAACCAAATACACATATTCAAAACTCTAATTCAAATATCTCCAAAACTACGTCTTTAAAACCTCTCCCAAACGGACCATTAAATTGATTAATAAGTCATGCCAATAAAGGGAAATATAAAACACCATTCCATAAAATGTCACATTATTATATTCTATCATCTTTAGAATCCAAAATATACTCTTTAAGTTTTCAGTTTGTAACCGTTATGATACTAGCTAGTAACCATCGATGGTCGGTTACCAATCAATAATCAATCAGTGACCACCGTGATGCCGACTGGTTACCAGTCAGTTACACTATGATATCGACATTCAGATCTCTCCATTGTGTGGTCTGTTGGTTGATCTCAAAGGTGCTCATGAGAATGGAAAAAATCTCCTATTCGCATCATCATCCACAGATCTTGGCATCGGCTAAAAAGGCATTGTGAGGTGGCAGCTGTAGCAAAGGCAGTGGTTCCTCCATGAGATCGCATAACTGATCTCATCACGGAAAGATATCACATTTTCAAAGCATCTATTGCGCGAGGTAGAGGCGACGGTGGCTAGAGAACTTTTCGCACCAACTAGTAGCATGGATGGCGCTGGTCTGGTTCATGGATGGTGTTTTGTTAGAATGAGAGAGAGACCCTAAGCAAATTTGGGAGGGTATTTTGGTAAGTAATTTTTTATAAAAAAATTTAAGGGAATTGACTTTGGCTGCGGCATTTTTTCTTATAATATTTTAATTTTGGGAAAAAATTGATCCCAAAACAAAATTTGGGGCAATTGCACATACATTTCTTTGTTTGGGCCGAATAGCACGTCCACGCAAGACGCCTTCCAACCTGGAGGGCAGTGAGTTAATCTGCCACTTTTCACTCATCTGTTCAAGTCTATGCAACTTTGCTCTCGTGTATCACTTTAAATGCATGTTTAAAATCTCTCTACGATATTTCCTTTCACAAAAGTTAGAATAAACTCACGAATCCATGATCCAAACGGATCATCTTTGGGCCTTCTACAATACTTGAACTACAGAAAATACTAAACATACCATTTAATAAGGTGGTTTAGCAATAATGATTAGGGCTGTGCACAAAATTCGCGATCCCGCCCAAACCATCCAGCCCCGCTCCACCTCATCCATTTGAACGGGTCTATGTCATCATCCGTTTGTTTTGGATGAGTTTTCTAGCCACCCGCCATCACTTATAGGCGGGTGTAGGTTTCACTTTTGGTTTGAGGGTTCAACCCGCCCACCCGTCATTTTTTTAATTAATAATAAATATATTTTCCTTTAATAAGAGTATAAGACTCTTTGATTAAGTTACTAGTAGTTTAATTATTTTTTGGATTTTATTATTATTGTTGTTGTTGTTGTTTTTTAGATATTATATTTGCAATTGGAATCAATCTTGCTCCTTTTTTTTTTTTTTTTTTTCTCTCCAAGTTTAACATTATAGCAGGTTCACCAATTCAATTGAAGTTCCAAGCTTGTTTTGGTTTTAAAAAAAAAATTGAAAAAAAAAAAAGAAAGGAGAATAAAAAAAATTACAAAATTGTTTTCAAAATTCTCTACCCACCCGCCACCAACCCGCCCAACCCGCCTTCATGGTGGGTGGGGTTGGTTTGAGATTTTGAAAAAATCGTTATCTTCATCAGTTGAAAATGGAAATTTTAAGTTGGAGTTGGTTGACTTTTCAAAAACTAGTTAGAATTTTTATTGACTTTTCAAAAGAAGACAAAAACTGAGATGAAAAAGTACAGTTTAATTGGAGTTGAGTTGAAATGCCAAATGAAGCATAATTTATCGAAATATAAAGATTGTACTAGGACACTATACATTTTCACAATCAATAGTTTAAAAAAGTGACTACATAGCAACTTGAGCAGCAATTGCAAATATAGTGAGTTGTCCAATTTAACCTGATCGGGTGATGACTCTGTCCATGTTACGTCACAAAAGTATAACTTAAAAAAAATTCTGAAAAGAAAAACAAAAATGTTAAAAATCATTGCTTTTGTAAGGGTAAAGTTGCATTAAAACCTATTTTATATACCCTATCGATAGAGCTCATATTTAAACCGTCAAGATGAAATCGAATGGTTGAAATGTTGTTTGTATATCATAATTCTTATACACCTTACCTCATATTAGTATGGATTAATAAATAAAAAAAATTATAAAAAAAACCAAACCCTTCCCTTCCCCGACGGCGGTGACTTCCCTGCCGATGTCTGCGATGGACCCCCCGACCAGATCTATCCCCCCTCAATGCCAACAAGCCCAAGTGCCCCCCCGCCCCCACCTCTACCCCTGACACCGACTAGACCCTCTTCCCCCTTCGGCGCTAGAGCCCGCTCACCATTGACGCCGACCAGACACCCCTCCCTTCGACGCTTGGGCCCCCCCAACCCCTGACGCTGACCAGACCCCCCCACCCTCGACGCTAACCAAACCCCTTTGTGCTCGAGCCCTTCCCCCCCACCCCGGACGCTGACCAGACCCCCCCCCCCCCCCCCCCCCCCCCCCCCCCCCACCCTCGCGCTCAAGCCCCCTCTTCCCTAAACCCCCGACGCTGACCAGAAGCTCCCTCCCCCCAATCGCCGACCTTGACCTGACTCCCCCCACACTCGAGGCCCCTTGTCCCGACCCCGATGACGAAAATTTTTAAATTTTCTTAATCAAATATTATTGTAAGATAAGGTATATGATAATTATCATACACAATGAATATCTCAGCCGTTCAATTATATTTGAACAATTTAAAAATGAGTTTTATCAATAGAGTATATAAAAGGAACTTTACCACAGTTTTACCCTTTATTATCATTTGTTGGAGAAAACTTTTTGATCGGAAATAAGTTCTAATTAAAGAGAAAAAGTGAAAGCTAGCCTTAGAGAAGAAAAAAAGAAGCTAGCCTACATATGGGCCCATATCATAATGATGGTCAGCCACGTAAAACTGGGTTGGAACTCGCTCAAATTATTTAGGATTACTAAAAAAATGTTTGATGTTGAGATTTAGATAATAGAGGGTTTGGATTGAATGTACATTTATCGAGATGTTTGAATTGTTAAAGTTAAAAAGTGTAAAACCTTGAAATGTGTTCATAAAAAAAATTAATATAGAGCTTATTTCGTTCGTTTTGAAATTTTATGCAATTAAAAAAAATCATCTCATTTGGACTTGTCTAAATAAAATTATGGATTTTTAAAGTTTGAGTTACAAAACTATATAAAATAGTGAAGTGTCCAAACAATATCTTTCCTGGTTTCTTTTTCCTTCCGTAGTAATTTTCATTTTTGTAATCCAAAAAATATTTTTAATTTTCTTTTCTTCTTTTTTTTTTTTAGTTCATACAAGTAAGAGCACATTCATAATTCACAAGACAATCAATCAAATGATCTTTAGGAGGATGAATTTTAAAAAACATATAAAGGGACCTTATTAAATTATAATTTTCAGATAATTGTTGACTGAAAAAAAAACTTATAAATTACTAAAAGTTTTCACTCCGGCTAATATGATAATCGGCTGCAGGTTAGCAAAAATATCCAATACCCTTGGATGCCCTTTAACCAAACCTCACCGTTAGATCTCCTATTAAATAATTAAAATTTGACACATCATGCATGTCCACGGCTTGGATGTTGTGGAATGCATGGAATTATATTATAATCTCTGCTTGCATCTTACACTGTTACTACTTTTTTTTTAGTATTTACGAGTTTAATACCCGTGCGTTGCACGGGGAAGGAAGAAAAAAAACAAAAAAAAAAAACTGAGTATTATATAATAAAAACAGTAATATAAAAACAATAACATAATTAGTATAGATATATTGTGAAAAAAAAAAAAAACAAACAAACAAACACATTCCAAACATCCACAGTAACAATTAAGATGGTCAAATAGTATATAACAGCTATTTAACATATGCCACCAATAATATGATAGTCAGCAACATACACCAAATTAAACAAAAAATCTGGTATATGTATTACATATTTGAATAGAGATCATCATAGCATGGGAAAATTCTAACTCAGAAATTTTTCTCAGAATCATCTACAACAGCACAGAGAGGGGGGGGGGGGGGGGGGGGAGACAGAAAGAGAGAGAGAAAAATAACAAAACACTTTTGAATCTGTTTACAATATTATTGTCATAATAATAAACATGTTGAAATAGTATAATAGCATACCAATGACCAATAAGACGGAACAAAATAAAAATAACAATCAATACTAATTAACAGCTTTAAATAACAATAGTACCTGAGAAAAAAGCACGTCTGAAGAGGTTTGAAGAGAAATGAATGAAGGTTTAAACTAGAGGAGGTAAGAGAATATTACAAAAGCATTAATGGTAAAGGGGTGATAAAGCAATAAATGAAGAGAGTTTATTTATAAAAGGAAGTCGGCTAACAGCAGAAAATCAAAAATTTTTTTTTTAAATGTCGGTGCAAGTGGAAGTAATAATGTTTTTTACAGACACAACACATAAGAGATAAGAAATCTTTAACATATCAGATTCATTAATGATAAAGCTGCAATTATAAAAAATCTGAGTCAAAACAATCATGAGAGAGTACATCACATATTTATACCAACTAATACAATTACATCACAGAGAAGAAAAATTTAGAAACATTAAATGCAAAAGACAAATCACCTAATATGGTTACAGCTACAAAACTAAATAGTAAAAAAGTCTAACAATCCATCCAAACCCAACTAAATGATACAATACAGTTAGTAAATAGATATGTTACTGATGGATTACACTCACACTCAATATATTAAAGAATGATGATAATCAAAAACCACACAAATAGTAACCTAATTAAAATCAACCATTAAAAAAAATCCTATTTATAACAAAATCAAACCACATAAAAAAAAAAACCCATCAAATAAAATTTGGCAAGATATTACCCGGGGAGAAAAAAAAAAAGGAAAATTACAAAGATATAAAGATAAAAAAAAAAAAAAGTACTCAATTCTCCACTGAATACTTGCACTCATCTATTTTGCCACCATCATTACTACAATCTGCAAAAATAAATTAATAGAAATAAAATACAATAAAACAAACGGTACAAAAAAAAATTTAGAGGGAAAAAAATACATACCCTTTATTTAGTTTAAGTTTTGTTACTCTTTCCAAAAATGAGCCAAAAATTCATGAAAAAAATTCATGAAACAGATAAAAAAAAAAAAAAAAGAATTCGGAGAAAGCAGAGGAGAGATCAACATCAACACAAAAAAATGAAAAAAAAAAAAAAAAAAGGGGTTCGGACAGAACCATAGAGAGAAAGGGATAAAAAAAAAAACCAGATACAGTAATGGAAAACAAAACAACATAACAAATGTGAAAATCCAAACATTCAACACAAAAATCCAACAATATATATAAAAAAAAAAAAAAAAGGAAATAAATTCTAGGATTTGAAGACCAAAAATCCGAAAAATATGAAAAGAGAGAGAGAGACCGGATGTGAAAATCTAACATTCAACAAAAAAAATCCAACAATATCAAAAAAAAAAAAAAAGGAAATAAAATGCTAGGGTTTGAACACCAAAAATCAGAAAAATATGAAGAAAGAGAGAGAAACATTCAACACAAAAATCCAACAATATCAACAAACAAAAAAAGGAAATAAAATTCTAGGGTTTGAACACCAAAAATCGGAAAAATATGAAGAAAGAGAGAGAATTAGAACATCAACAATAAACATACACAATGGAAGAAAAATATGAGCGGCAGAAGCGAAAAGGAGGAGAGAAAATTAGGTTTTGAAAGCCAAAAATTTGAAGAATAAGAAGAGAGAGAGAGAGAGGCAGAACCAAAAAAATAGAGAGAGAAAATGGAGGAGATAATGGGCGGTGGAAGAAAGAAGAAAAGGGGAAAAAATTCAAAGAAGAAGAAAAGGGAGAGAAACTTGGAAGTCAAAAATTCAAAAAAAATAGAGAGATATATTGAAGGAGATAATGGGCAGTGGAAGAAAGAAGAAAAGGGGAAAAAAATTCAAAGAAGAAGAAAAGAGAGAGAAACAGAGCAGTAGAGAGAGAGAGGGGGCAGAACCAAAAAAATAGAGAGAGAAAATGGAGGAGATAATGGGCGGTGGAAGAAAGAAGAAAAGGGGAAAATAGGGTTTGGAAGGAGACATTAGGGTTTTGAGGGCAAAAAGGTCCACCCACTGTGCAGAGTTGCTCGGTAGGCTAACCAGTGAGGGCAAAAACGTCCTCACAGTGAGCAAGGACAAAACCGTCCATTCACTATGAGCAGCCCAACCAGCATAGGAAGAAGGAAGGGCAGAAGCGTCACTCCACTGTAGCAGCCGAAATTCCACATGGGTGGAGGGACAAAAACCGTCAGAACACTGTAGAAGGAACAGTAAAAATCTCATTTCCTTTAATATATTAGTATAATTTTTAAGACCAGCCTGCATGTGAGCAATTATTTTTCTTAAATTTACTTTCACCTTTTTCGGGAGTACTCTTCTGCACCCACTGTTATTTTTCTTTCAGCGTTTATTGACCAGGCCCCACCACATTTTTTTTTCCCTCTCCTCTCTTCTTCTTTCCTTACTGCTTAAAATAATCAATCAATTTTTTTTAAAATGATCAATCATTGATTTATCATATAATATTAATCATTTTTCTAAAAGTTTTTAAACAGAGGACATAAGTTTTTTAAAAATAAGTTAAAAGGTAAAAATGGAAAACGGTTATTTTGTTAAATATAGAAAAAAGTAGAGTTAGGGATATTAATTATAATTTCAACTTTTTAAATATCAATTCATATATCATATTTTTGTTGGTAAATATAATTAATTGATATGACTATACTTTAAACATTTGTCAATAAAAAAGCGATAGCTCATATGCTATATAGGTTGGTACTCAAAAATTATTATTAAAGTTAGTATCTCTAATAATTTTCATAAAAAATAAAAAAATTAAAAAAATTAAAAAAAAAAAAAAAGAATCACCCATTTATTAGATTGGGTGACAAAAAATATCAACCAAACTAATTTTCTAATTTTTTTTAAGGGAATTGACTTTGGCTGTGACATTGTTTCTTATAATTTTTTTTTTTAATTTTGAGAAAAAAAAATTGATCTAAAAGAAAATTTGTGACAATTGCACATACATTTCTTTAGTTTGGGCCGAATGGCACGTCCACGCAAGAAGGCTTCCAACCTGAAGGGTGGCGAGTCAACCTGTCACTTCACTCACTAGTGCAAGTCTCTGCAACTTTGCTCTCAGGTACCACTTTAAATGCATGTTTAAAATTCTTCAACAATATTTCCTTTCATGCAAATTAGAATAAACTATGAAATTTATGATCCAAACATATCATCTTTAGCTTTCTATAATACTTGAATCAAAGAAAGTAATAAAAATACTATTGAGTAGGGCACTTTTATACTGGGGTAAGCTTGCTTTACTGGGAAAATAGGGTAAAAAAAAATTAAACTCGTTCGATTATGATTTATCGGTCATTGTGAAATGAACTTAGATATCAAAAAGTAGAATCAAAACTACACGATCACATATCATCCTTTCATTCTTTTTATATCACATATGTTTTTGAATATCAAAATCAAAATTCCAAAAACTAAACTAAAATAAAAAATAATTAAAAAAAAAATCAAAATCCAAGTCTGAACGTTGGAGAAAAAAGGTCAAACACCAGCGAGAAACCCGTCAGCATTGGTCTTGCCATTCGTAGTGCCGTCCTTTCCTCCGGCATCTCGCCCTTGCCGTTGCAATCCCACCCAACAGAGCCAATGTGCATCCCAACTCAGCAATCGCCCCCACTCCCAACGACGCCACCCAAGGGCCGCCCTACCACGGAGAACCACCTCACCACGGGACCCAGCGCTTCCCTGCAACGGTGACGCACCCTAGCATAAGCGCCCAGACACCAGAGATCTCCTCTACACATCCCTCGACCAGTGGAGACCCAAGCCATGCCACACTCTCACGGCGATGAGTGGCTGACAACAAAGCCCCTGTCCTAATCGGTGTTGACGGCGCTGAGGAGGGCAATCTTAACAGGAGCAACGACATTAATGGGCATCTTCAACATTCTCTGATTGGGAAATTATCCCCTACTCATCGTGCTTTTTTCTTCTTTTCATTTAATGGGCCTTAATTTATTCTACCCTTTACAAGCCCTTGGATCTTACCCTATCATTCTAGAATTGGCCCATCGAATAAGATAACTTAGCGATAAGGATAATAGTGATGGTTTGTGGTTAAAAATTGGAATGTTAATAACCATCTTTGTGTATCTTAAATATGAAAGGTTTATTCCTCCCAGCTTAGAACTGGATTTAAATTGCATGTACTCATGCCCACATATCCTTCTTGCCACATCGATCGTCCCCTTTCCTAACTTCTAAAAAAAGTGACAATTATTCTTGAAAGGGATAAATTGGCCTCGTCATCAACAGTAAAATGGGAAAGAGAATGGAAGTTTCCTTCTCATAACAAGGATCTTTCCATGGAATTAACTAATAGTTTTCTGTTGACTTCCCTTCTTCTTCTTCTTCTTCTTCTTCTTAGTCTCACCTTTACTTCCTCGAACATGGGTCTCAGCCGCTTGGATTTTCACTTCCTATATTCTTCCCAGGTAAGAGTTTTTTCATGCGTTGCAAAAATCAATTGAAGCCATAATTTCGTGGCATTTATCAATAGTACAAAACATACCATTCAATAAGGTGGCTTAGCCATGAGGACTATTGTGATGGGTTTGAGGTAAAAAATTGGAATGTTAATGACCTTCTTTGAGAAAATATGACGGCTTATTTGTATCGGTCTACTACTTAATTTAAATTGTATGTAATCACACCTTTTGTATCCTTCCATCATGTTGATGAATCTAGATCTACAATCTTATTTTCCTGTCTCTAAGGTTGTCCTCTCAATAGTATTTTAATAATTCATCAATTTGTTCAAAAATTTTTAATATTTAATATTTTTTATGTATTTAAATTTTTAAATTCAAATGATATAATATGATATTATTAGAAAGACAGCTAATAAAACAGAAAATCTACACGATAAATCTCCACTCGGTCAATCGTGCACTTCCCTGACTTAAAAAAAAAAAAAAAAAAAATTGGAAAACATTCGGGCAATTATTCTTGAGGGAGATAAATTGGCCTCGTCATCAACAGTAAAATGGGAAGGAGAATGGAAGTTTCCACCTCATAACAAGGATCTTTCCATGGAATTAACTAATAGTTTTCTGTTGACTTCCCTTCTTCTTCTGCTTCTTCGTCTTCGTCTTACCTTTATTTCTTTGAACACGGGTCTCGGCTAAGAAATAAAAAGCCGCTTGGATTTTCACTTCCTATATTCTTCAGAGCTAGCTAGCTAGGAACAAGAGTTTACTAAATTTCTCTTCCTTGCGTTTTTTGCCCAGGTATGTAGTTCTTGCTTCAAACTTATTTCTAGTATTATTTGTTGGAACATATCAGGTTTGCCATTTTAGATTCAGACATGAATTGCTCAAACCGTCAATATATATATATATATATATAATGAAAAAAAAGGGTGATCTAAGTTATGAGTTTTATTGCTGGCTTTCTTGGTTCTTCTCCATTTGAAAATTTTTATTTTTCTGAACTGTTTTAGTTTCTCAAAAAAAATTTCTGTTGGAAGTTTTTGAATGAGATTGTATGGATCCACTCTTCTTTCTCTCTAGCACAGCAGTACTCGATGAAATTTTGTATGAGTTGACTTGTTGAAAAAAGTATGGCATTTTTGTTCAACCATGTCTAAGATTCTTGCGACAAGAATCATGAGTCTGTTTTCATTTTTCGATAAATATATATATAGAGATCGGTAGTGCGTTCATGTGCTGTATAATGCACCCAATTAACTGCCATGTGACAATATCGACCGGGACCTTGATGGGATATTGGTCAAGGATCCTGATTTTGAGCCTTCAGGCTTTAGGTTTATAGAGACTATCGGTACTAAATCATTGCCTAATGGCAGACTTTTTTGCTTGCGGCTTTTCTCCAACCTGAGACCTAATAATAGTAAAGGTTATAAGTAAGACCGTATGAGTTTGTTATTTTTGTTGTTGCATATAGTTTGCACGCACGTTTTTGTGTTCTAGTTTCCTCAACAGTTTATAATCAAGTTATTTATTTTCAACAAATGGAGGGATTTTATTGTGGCAAGAATAAGTACCACCTAATTATTTGTAATCTAGTGGTTACTTTTTTTCCCCCGTAAAAACAGATATATTTAAGATATAAATAACTAATCCCCTGATTTGTAAAGTTGCGTTTGTTGTTGTTGAAATGCAGACACCAGCCTTCTAAGAAATGGGTTTTGAATTCTTGGCATTTGCTGGAAAAGTACACGCAAAAATAGAGCTGGCAAAGCAAATATGGGAATATCTTAAGCTGTTTCCTGAGTGGCTGAATTACGTCAAAGAACAAGATGAGAAAGTAAAGACCCTCAAGAGGAAACTCGATGCGCTGAGCAGTGTACAGGAGGATGTTAGAGACGCGCTAAAAGCTGCAGAGATTCAGCCCGGGAAGAAGCGAAAGAGAGAAGTCGAGACATGGCTGAAAGATGTCGATGCAAAGAAAACCGACGTTCAAAAAATAGAACAAGAGGTTAGAAATAAAAGATATCTCCTAAGGCCGTTGCTGGACAGTAGTATAGAAAGGAATCTTCAAGAAGTAAAAGATCTTCATAAGAAGGGTCAGTTTTCTGAGGGGCTCGTTCTCGACATGCACTCAACAAGCAAGGAGCCATTGCTGACACAAAAATTGCTCGGTAGGGAATCAAATATGGAGGCGATTCGGAAATGGTTGAACGATCCAAGTGTGTCGAGAATAGGAGTTTATGGGGTAAAGGGTGTTGGGAAAACAGCCATTTTGACTCACATTCAAAATGCACTAGCGAAAAATAGTAGCTTCGAGAATGTTTATTGGGTGAGCGTAACCGAACAGTCCGACTTACAAAAATTGCAAGATGCAATAGCAAGACAAGTCGGGTTGAATCTATCGGATGAGGAAGACAATATCATAAGAGCATCCAAGTTACATAATGCACTGACCAAAAGAGGGAACTTTGTGATCATTTTAGATGGTGTTGGGAGGCTATTTATAGACGAAGTCGGGATTCCGAATGAGACAAAAGGGTGTAAACTGGTGTTGAGTACTCTGTTATTGAGGCAATGCCAGAGGATGAACTGTCAAGAAATTCATGAGATAAAGCCACTTTCTCATAAACAAGCATTGGACCTTTTTAAGCAAAAATTGTCCAATAGGCACACTCTTGGACCAGAAATCGAGCCAATTGCGAAGCAAATTGTGGAGGAATGTGAAGGCTTGCCTCTTTGGATTTTGAATGTGGCTGATAGACTTAGGGGAGTTGATGACATTAATGAGTGGATGAATGCATTGACAGAGGTGACAGAGTATAGAAGAGGGAATGCTGATTGATTAAGTCCGGCCGTCGAATCAGTCTAATAAATATAACTTTATTTTTAGATTCATAGAACTACTAGTTGATTTACTTATAGCGTAATATAACTTTATGTATAACATATTATATTTTTTTTAATTTTGACTATAAATGATATGTATCAACAGAAAATATTATATATTAATAAGTTAATGTTATATAATATTTTTTTGATGCTACACATATCGTACCATCCTATATATATACATACATGTATTTCAGTCATGAATTTGTTTAAGTTTCATGCTCTAGAGTTGTAGAAATTCCTTATCATTAAGATAGCACTCTTTATCTAAGTTGGTTCTAATGAAACATAAGCAATCTCATCAATTATCTAACTTAGTGCTTTCTTGTTTGCTGAATATCTCTCAACAAACTTCAGTCTTCACAGAGGTGAAAGTTTACGGGATGAGAAGAATATTTTTTTTGTTCTATATGTTGGGATATGTGTCAATAAACAAATGAGATATATTATTTTGTTGATTTAATTTGATGGCTTTTTTCAATATTATTTTCGCATGCATGTTTAGATGCTTTATAAATATCGAAAACCTTAGATTATTTAAATGTGATTTTAAATATTATATATAAGTGTTATATACAGGAGGATAATATTTAAAATAAAATAATCTAAATCTATCCGTAATTAAAAAATTAAAGTTGAGATCTTTAATTTTATAAATACTAGCGCAGTTTATTACATTCTGAATGAAATGATCTTATCCGAATTGTTAATAATGAGATTATTGGAATGAAAGCACTTTATATAGTTTGATTATGTATGACTGGAACATGATTAATTATGAATCTCTAAAATTTATGTTGTTGTAAAGAGCGTTCAAAATTAATCAATGAAGGTCATATATAAATCGATCTTAATTTTGAGTAATTAATAGACTCCTATTTATTGCATTGTATTGTATTTTCTCACATATTGAGTAATAACACAAATGAATAGTATCAAATTCTTGATATATTAGAAATATAATATAATAAATAGCAAGGAATATTAATATACAAGATGAATTACATTCCTGCGAAAAGAAGTTAGATGGACGGTTCCCATAAGCATTGATTTGAGGCTTGAGTAATAAGAGCATTCAATTTATGATTAGATCATAAATAAATTTTCATTAGAGAATCAATGATACTTAAGGAGCAATATATAATTAAAGAGGTTAATAGAAAATACCTAGCTTTAATTATGAACCATTTATGAAGGATTGATTTGTATGTAGTGACTATATCAATGGAGAATTCAAATCCTTTGAATATAATTAGTTTTATAATTTTAAGAGTGCAATTACAAATTTTTAGTGGAATTTTGGAATTAATAATTTAATATTTTAATTAAGGGGTTATTTAATTTTCAAAATTATTGGAGCTTAAAATTATAATGTCCATAAATCCTCTCAACCGCTTCCTTGAATCATGTGAATATTATTTTATGTTGGGTTAAATATTAATCTGGAATTAAGAATTATAAATTAATATTCATATAACAAATAAATTGGATTAATTTATATTTTAAATAATATGTTTATTTAAAATAAATTTAAAATAGTTTTAAATTAAAAATTAGACAGTGTGGTAAGGATCACACCGTAATTGTACACCACATGGTGGTTCACATTTTATCTGCAGAGACAAAATGCATGTGGAATTTTGAATTTTGACACATGTGGAAAACAAAAAATTAATTGTTTTTATTTTAAATAGTTCAAAAATAAAAATATTTTTTAATTTAATTAAAAAAAACTTATTAGTGGATAATGGGAGAGAGATTTTCTTTCTCCCATATTTGCCAAAAATGCCTACCACTCTAATAGTGGGCGTGTGATTTTTCCACCAAATGGGGAGTGAAATAATTAATTAATTGATTAATTAATTTTTTTAAATGTGTCAGCTATTTCTCTGTGATATTAAAAAAAGGGGTACATGCGATGTATTTAAAAATACAAGAATACCGATTGCTTTTGACAAAAAAAAAAGTACGTACCTATTTCCAGAAAGTTTCTTCTCCTTTCTTCCTTCACTTTGTCTCATGAGTTGAGAATGCAAAGCGAATCAAAATTCATGTGCGTGATCAAATCCAAAATTATAAATGCCCACTCGTTTCCTATTCATCATGATTTGAAGAATGCCGAGAAAGAATCGTTAGTGTTTCTGAAGGATTTAGTGTTCTCAAGAAGGTTCTTGAAGAAGTTCAAGAATTTCGACCTAATCGGACAACGGTCAATTTGTAAACCTTCTTCCTTAATTATTAATTATTTTTCATTAAATTAATATAAGTATTGTCATCGAATAAATTTTTGAGAAAAAATTTTATATGTGTGATTTAATCTATATCATGCTTTCGCAATTTAAAAAAAAAAATCATTTTTCGAAACTAATAATTGGTATCAAAGTCAGCTATACCTTATATTAATTTAATGAGTGATTAAATGATAATCTTTGTATGATTTTGGGTAAGCACATGTGCATATTGATGTATGTTTCTATTTATGATCATGATGATGAATGTTTATGTGAATATATAGGTCGTAATTTTTTCCGGTTTCATGGAAATTAGTTTGTATTTTTCCTTTTGATTAAATCAATTGTAAATAGGATTTATGTTGCAATTTTTTCAATGATGAAAAATTGTTATTCATATTTTTTTAAGAAAAAGTTATTAATTTTTTATTTAAAAAAAATTGGTGGGGCTGGCTATCGTACGGACGCACTGGTGGCTATACGGCAGCCTTGATCAATCATCAGCCTTGGCCCCTGGCTGGTGGGGAGCGCCAGCCTGGGTTGGCTTCGCCAAACCTGGCAAGGTGTGACTGCAGTTGCACAAGCTAGGGTTCCCATAACCCTAGTTGGCGTAGAGGCTTGGGCCACCCAGCCACGGGCTAGGCCTACCTCAGCACTGGCTAAGGCAGGAGTAGGCTGGGCCTGCCCATGGCCCTTGCCCATTCAGCCAACACATGGACAATGCCTAGGCGCATACCCACCGAGAAAAAAAAAAAAAAAAGTTTTTAGATTTTCGAAATCTGATTTTTTGTTGAATTTGAGAAATTCAAGAAGGACCATCACCACCCACAAAAAGGAGTTAGAGAATTACAAGAAGACCTAATTTCTTTTTTTATTATTATTTTTTTAATTTTGGGTTGTAATTTTAGGTTTCTATGGAACCTGGTCAAGTTTTTCCATTTTGCTTTTGTTTGAATGTTTCTATTATGTCAATGATAATTACATTGCTAAGCATATCACAAATCATTTACGATAAAAAGTGCTTACCTATTTTGTATGTCATGTATTTTTGCGCATTCTCATTTTTTTAAATTGTTTTAACAATTAATTTAATGCGCCTAGTCGCAAAATTAATAAGATTAAATTTGAAATTAATTTAGCAAATGGATTTGCAAAATTAGTGGGTCAAATGTGAAATTTATAAATTTAAGTGTTAAATTTATAAATATCACAATTGATTTAATTTATAACTTTAAATTGTTTAAAATTATAAAGGCTTAGTAATTTAAAGTGTTTAAATTTACTAAGGTTTATGAAACAAAAGTTGTTTTATAAATTAAATACACTTTTGCAAAATAATGAGTAGGAATGGGTAATATGACAATATAAACCCAAGGTCTCCACTGTTAGTACAACATCTTGAGTTTTTAGTAGCGCCTAGAAATGCTTTGATTTCGTCCTCCTTACGAAAGGTGTCTGTTAAATACAATACCAATGTTGTCTTCCATGAGATAGGAATTTAAGATGTATTTTAGAATTGACCTACTATACGGCGGCAATTTCTAAGTTAAGTCCAAAAAATCTTATACGGTGGATTACACTCATAAAGAGATAATTAAATTAGTTAATTATTTTCTTGATCGATATTAAAAGAAATTATTAAGTATTAGAAATATGAGATATTTCGGGTAATATTTATTAATTGAGAATGTCTTATTTTAATTAGCAATTATTTGACTTACCATACGGCGGCACTTAGTTGCGATGATTAAAATTCCTTAGGTTTATAAAGTAAAAATGTTTATGTGTATTTTAACTTGTGCATTCATGCATCATATTTACTTTACCTTTAATTTTTTTGTGATATTTATGCAATTATTTATTGAAAAATATTTCTTAATTATTTTCAGAAAATAAGTCAAACCCGATTTTCTCATTTCTTGCCTCTCAAGTTTTAACTGGTGAAAACTTTGTTAAATGGAAAAGCAACATGGACATTCTCCTAATAAATAAAAAATGTCACTTTGTCCTTTAGGAGGATCGTCCTCTACTACCTTCGGCTAATGCCTCTGTCTGTCTTGGACAAGTACGATCATTGGGTTGTTGCACTTAACAAGGCCCGGTGCTACCTGTTAGCGGCAATGAATGAAGTGCTTAGAGCTAAGCACGAGACCCTTGAGATAGCTTGCGAAATTATGGAATCTTTGCAAAACATGTTTGGATGCCCCTCCAAGTAGGCCCGCCACAAAGCTGTAAAAGCCATTATGAATGGCAAAATGAAAAATGGTTCTTTAGTTCGTGAGAACTTCCTCAAAATGATTCATCATTTTTAGTGAGGCTAAATTCAATGGTGCGAGTATAGATGAAATGACCCAAGTTTGCATGATCTTGGAGACACTATTTCCAGCTTTTCTCTAATAAGTCAAACTCGATTTTCTCATTTCTTAACTCTCAAGTTTTAACTGGTGAAAACTTTGTTAAATGGAAAAGCAACATGGACATTCTCCTAATAAATGAAAAATGTCACTTTGTCCTTTAGGAGGATCGTCCTCTACTACCTTCGGCTAATGCCTCTGTCTGTCTTGGACAAGTACGATCATTGGGTTGTTGCACTTAACAAGGCCCGGTGCTACCTGTTAGCGGCAATGAATGAAGTGCTTAGAGCTAAGCACGAGACCCTTGAGATAGCTTGTGAAATTATGGAATCTTTGCAAAACATGTTTGGACGCCCCTCCGAGTAGGCCCGCCACAAAGCTGTGAAAGCCATTATGAATGGCAAAATGAAAAATGGTTCTTTAGTTCGTGAGAACTTCCTCAAAATGATTCATCATTTTTAATGAGGATAAATTCAATGGTGCAAGTATAGATGAAAATACCCAAGTTGGCATGATCTTGGAGACACTATTTCCAGCTTTTCTCTAATAAGTCAAACCCGATTTTCTCATTTCTTGCCTCTCAAGTTTTAATTGGTGAAAAATTTGTTAAATGGAAAAGCAACATGGACATTCTCCTAATAAATGAAAAATGTCACTTTGTCCTTTAGTACGATCGTCCTCTACTACCTTCGGCTAATGCCTCTGTCTGTCTTGGACAAGTACGACCATTGGGTTGTTGCACTTAACAAGGCCCGGTGCTACCTGTTAGCGGCAATGAATGAAGTGCTTAGAGCTAAGCACGAGACCCTTGAGATAGCTTGCAAAATTATGGAATCTTTGCAAAACATGTTTGGACGCCCCTCCGGGTAGGCCTGCCACAAAGCTGTGAAAGCCATTATGAATGGCAAAATGAAAAATGGTTCTTTAGTTCGTGAGAACTTCCTCAAAATGATTCATCATTTTTAATGAGGCTAAATTCAATGGTGCGAGTACAGATGAAATGACCCAAGTTGGCATGATCTTGGAGACACTATTTCCGGCTTTTCTCTAATTCAGGATGAACTACGTCATGAACCATAAGATGTATAATATGATGGAACTCTTGAATGAGCTGTAGACCTATGAGACCCTTATAGATGATAAGGGTGGCAAGACAAATGTTGCCAAAGGCAACACAGCTGAGGGGAAGGCTTCTTTCAAAGAATAAGAATAAGAAAAGTGTGGGAAAGCAAAAGAGCAAGAAGAAGATCCAAAAGAAGAAGGGGAAGGCTGTTAAGCCTAAATCTAAGGAAAAATGTTTCCATTGCAATCAAGACAGCCATTGGAAATAGAACTGTAAGAAGTAGAGTGCAACCCACTTTTGAGTAGTTGGACAAGAACACAGAATAGTTTTGGTTTTTTTGGGACAAAAAACCAATAAATTAATTTAGTTACCTACGGTCAAGTGTATGTACTCTATTGTGCTACTCCATGATTTTTCTCATTCATTTTGATTGTGGTCCTCAAATTGAGATCTACGATAATATTTCTCAAAGGCGCTTTACCATAGAATAATCTTTTTTGAAGAAAAACTTTTTAAACAAAAAAGTGTCCTAATTTAAAGGGTTAAGACTATGGTAAATACAATTTTATATACTTTATCGGTAGAGTTCCTTTTTAAACTATAAAGATATAATCAAACGGTTAAGATTTTGTTTATGTATGATAGTTATAATGCACCCTACTTTATGCTACTATAGACTAAAAAAATTAAAAAATAATATATAAAAAAATAAATTAAACCCTCCCCCCCCCCCCTCCCCCAAGGCTAATGGAGCCCCCGACCCCCGACCCCTGACCGATGCCGAGGAAGCCCCCCACCACCGCAACTCCGGCGATCAGTGACAAGCGCTCTCCCCCTAAACCGCGCTGACGACCCACCCCCGAACCAACACTGGGGAAGCCCTTACCACCGTAACTTTGGCGATTGGCAACGCCGACGAGCCTAACCATGCCAATGATCCAGATTTGGTCGGCATATGAGGTGGGGGCAACAGGGCTCGTCGATCGAGGGGCGTTGTCGACGCTTTGGGGGGGGTTTTGACTTGGGGGAGTTTTTTTAATTTATTTTTTGATATATTATTTTTTAAATTTTTTAGCCTATAATAAGATGAGATAAAATATATTATAATTATTATATATAAATAATATTTCAGTTATTTGATTATATTTAAATAATTTAAAAAAATGACTTTTTTAATAGGGTATATTAACGGAGTTTTATTGTAATTTTACCTAATTTAAAGAGAAATGGTGAAAGTTGAAAGATGGCTTAGGGAAGGGGAAGGAAGGAAAAAAAAAAAAAAAAAGGTAGCGTACATATAGGGCCCACATCAAAATGGTTTCATGGTCAGTCATGTGACACCAAGTTGGAAATTGGGCCCACTCGGGCTATTTAAGATTCCTGAAATATAGTACCTTCCCTTGATTTCTTTTCCCTCCTTCGGCAATAATTTTCATTTTTTAATCCAAAAAATATTTTTAGCTGGCATGTGAGCAATTATTTTTCTTAAATTTGTCTTTCACCTTTGCCGAGAGTGCTCTGCACTCACTCGTACCTTTCTTTCAACGTTCATTGACCAAGTCCCACTTTTTTTTGTTTTTTTCCCCTCCTTTGCCTGTGGTTTCGAATTGCCTTTTATAATCAGAAAAAGCGTTCGAAGAACTTTAGCCAAAGCAGAAAGAACTGGGTTTTACCACTTGGCTTCATTTCTATTCTACCACTGCCTTTCTTAATTGAAGAGATCATTGGGAAAACCATTGCTCAGGTCAGTTAATGAGCGGAGGAATGCATTGACAGAGATGACGGAGTATAGAATGCTGATTGATTAAGTCCGACTATTGAATCAGTCTAATAAATATAATTTTATTTTTATATTCATATAATTACTAGTTGATTTAATTATGTAACATAATATAATTTTATGTAAAATATATTATATTTTTTTATTTTAATTTTAATTGACATGTATCAACAGAAAATATTACATATAAATAAGTTAATGTTATATGATATTTATTTGATGCTATATATACGGTACCATCCTATATATATACATACATATATTTCAGCCATGAATTTGTTTAAGTTTCGTGCTCTAGAGTTGTAGAAATTGCTAATCATTAAGATAGCGCTCTTTATCTAAGTTGGTTTTAGTGAAACATAAGCAATCTCATCAATTATCTAACTTAGTGCTTTCTTGTTTGCTGAATATCTCTCAACAAAATTCAGTGTTCACAGGGGTGAAAGTTTATGGGATGAGAAGAATATTTTCAGTTCGGGATATGTGTCCACAAATAAATAAGATGTATTATTTTGTTGATTTAATTTGAGAATTTTTTTTAATATTATTTTCGCATACATATTTAGATATTTTATAAATATCAAAAACCCTAAATTATTTAAATGTGATTTTAAATATTATATATAAGTGTTATATATAGGAGAATAATATTTAAAATAAAATAGTCTAAATCTGTTTGTAATTAAAAAATTAAAGTTGTGATCTTTAATTTTATAATTATTAGCACGGTTTATAATATTCTGAATGAAACGATCTTATCCGGATTGTTATTAATGAGATATTGGAATGAAATTGCTTTATATGGTTTAATTATATAGGACTGGAATACGATTATTAAGAATCTCTAATAATTTATGTTATCGTAAAGAGCATTCAAAATTAATCAATGATGGTCATATATAAATCGATCTTAATTTTGAGTAATTAATAGACTCCTATTTATTACATTGTATTGTATTTTTTTGACATACCGAGTAATGACACAAATAAATAGCGTCAAATTCTTAGTATATTGGAAATATAATATAATAAAATAACAAGGAATATTAATATATAAGATGAAATCCATTGCTTCGTAAAGAAGTCAGCTGGATGTTTCTCATAAGTATTGATTTGGAGCTTGAATAATAAGAGCACAAAATTTATGCTTAGATTATAAATATATTATTCATTAGAGAATCGAAGGTACTTAAGGAGAAACATAAAATTAAGAGGTTAATGGAAAATACCTAACTTTAATTATGAATCATTTATAAAGGATTGATTTGTATGTAGTGACTATATCAATAGACAATTCAAATCCTTTGAATATAATTAGTTTTATAATTTTAAGAGTACAATTCCAAATTTTTATTAGAATACTTTTGAAATTAATAATTTTGATATTTTAATTAAGGTGTTAATTAATTGTTAAAATCACTGAAGCTTAAAATTATAATGTCCATACCTCCTCTTAAAGGCTCCATTGAATTATGTGAACATTATTTTATGTTGGGTTAAATTTATTAATTTGGAATTGAGAATTCTAAATTAATATTCATAGAACAAATTAATTAGATTAATTTTTATTTTAAATGATATGATTATTTAAAATAAATTTAAAATAGTTTTAAATTAAAAATTATACAGTGTAGTAAGGACCACATCGTATTTGTGCATCATAGAATAGTTCACATTTTATCTATAGACAAAGTGCACGTGGAATTTTAAATTTTGACACATGTGAAAAAAAAAAATAAATATTAGTTGTTTTTATCTTGAATTGTTCAAAATAAAATAGTATAGCTAGCCTCTCATCATCAAATTCATATCTATACATATATAAGAAATCTCAAACTGAGTTACTGTGTGCTTCTGTCTACTTAAGTTTTGTCCAAAACATTAAGTTTTCGTCCAAAATGAAACGTTTTGAATGAAAAACTTTTTAAAGTTTTTTTTTTCTTTAAGTTTTTTTTTTCTTTTTTTTTTTTTCCAGCCCAATTATTATTTTTTTTTGCATTTTTTCATTTTAGTCCCTTTTTTTTATACTGGTTTATTTTTTTTTAATTTTAATTCTTTTATCTTTTTTGGTCTTTCTTTCTACCTCTTTTTTTATTGTTATTTTATTTTTTTTTATTTTCAGGTACTTTGTTGTTTTTTAATCTATTTTTACTTATATATTTTTTCTTAGTTAGATAAATGTTCTAGATATATCCAATCATGTGCATCTTGCATGCTTTAAACTAATGTAAATGCATAGATGTATATATTTATATATAATGCATATATGCAATCCCCTTTAAAAATTGTATATGGAAAAAGAAAAATATTACTGAATGATTTTTTTATTTATTTTTAGTTCGAGAGTGCAGGACATTAATTCTACACTTTAGTCTAATATATAATTATTGTTAAATTATATCTATAATTAATTAAGCGAATGTTTTGATCCCAATATTATGATCATCCTGTATACATATAATCATTGGTTGCAGATCCTATATAGATTGTGTACAGATGATTTTAGACTCGATAATGATGTTATTAGACGTAGTCAATATGGTTGACTTCAATAAGACGAAATGAGCCCGCTTAAGATACAAATGGTCGTTCGGTTTTACATTTTAAATTTATATTTTTTTATCTCAATTTTTATCTTTTTTTTTTAAAAGCCAACAAATATTATAATTAGTTTTTAAAAAATCAACCAACTCAAATTTAAAAATTTCAACTCAAATCATCTCACCAAACAAACTCTAATAAATGTATGTGATGATGTTTGCCATTCAAATATGTAGTGCTGTTAGAAACATAAATCGAAAAAAATAAAATAAAAAAAATTAAAAGGAAGTCATTTTCTTTTGATTTTTGTCTTCGAAAGAGAAAATTTCCTTTGGAAAAAGTTGTCGTTTCACACAGTGTGAACGTGAAAATTATGGTGGGGAAAATGAAAGGTTCAATTCATTCATTGTTTGTTTGTTTTTCCAACTCGTGTTATTGAAGAGATGGACCTACATGCTTTTATGTATGCAATGGACAAACGCTATAGTTTCTATCAATAACTAGTCATGTTTTTGGCCCCACTACATAGGGACCAAGTCTTTGCTTATTTTTTTTTTAAATTTTGAGAATACAAAGTTTTGAACTAAAATCATAATATGATGATTACTTTTTTTCCATAATTTTCTCCCTTGTGAACTTATGTGTAGCATTATTGAATTTTGGTTTATTTAAAGTTTTAAGTTTGGACTCTGAGTAAAGTTGAAACTTTTTCAAAAATTAAAAAAATAATAATAAAGGAGGAGATGTGTAGAGTGCGTCCCACTTTTGACTAGTTGGACAAGAACACATAATAGTTTTAGTTTTTTCGGGACAAAATACCAATAAATTAATTTGGTTACCTACGGTCAAGTGCATGTACTCTATTGTGCAACTCCAAGATTTTTCTCATTCATTTTGATCTTTTGGTCCTAAATTGAGCTCTATGATAGTACTTCTCAAAGGAGGCTTTACCATAGAATAATCTTTTGCTGGAGAAAAACTTTTTAAACAAAAAGAGTCCTAATTTAAAGGGGTAAGATTACAGTAAATATCATTTTATATATCTTATCGGTAGAGTTTACTTTTAAATTATTAAAATATAATCAAATTGTTAAGATTTTACTTATGTATGATAATTATAATACATATTACCTTATACTAGTATAGATTAATAAAATTAAAAAATAATATATTAAAAAAACTCCCCCTCAAGGCTGATGGAGCCCCCGACTCCCCACCCCCCCCAACCGACGCCGAGGAAGCCGGCCCCCTCGCAACTTCGTCAATCGGCAACAAGCCCTACACCCCCCCCCCCCGACCGACGCCGAGGAAGCCCACACCATCGCAACTCCGGCTATCAGCGACTAGCCCTGTCCCCCCCGCCCCCCTAAAACTCCGACGACCCAACCCTCCCTCGCGCCAACGACCCAGATCTTATTGCCCCCCAACACTCCGACGACCCAGCCCCCCCTCGCATCGACGACCTAGATCTTGTTGCCCCCCCCCCCCCCCCCCCAACCAACGTCGAAAAGCCCAACTACGCCGATGATCCAGATCTGGTTGGCGTTTGGGTGGGGGGAGGACCTAGGTCATCAGCGAGGGGGGCGGAGGCGAAAGGGCTCGTCGACTGGGGGGGTGGGGCGTCGACGTTTAGGGGGGTTCCGGTCTAGGGTAGTTTTTTCAATTTATTTTTTTAAATATTATTTTTTAATTTTTAACATATAATAATATAAGATAAAATGTATTATAATTATCATATAAATAATATCTTAATCATTTAATTATATTTAAATGATTTAAAAATATTCTATTAATAGTAGTATAGAATTTATCGCAGTTTTACTCCTTTTAAAGAGAAAAAGTGAAAGTTGAAAGATGGCTAAGAGGAAGAAAAAAAAAAAAAAACGAAAAAAAGATAGCGTACGTATAGGGCCCTCATCAAAATGATTTGATGGTCTGCCATGTGACACCAGGTTGGAAGTTCGGCCCACTCGGGCTATTTAAGATTGCTGAAATATAGTACCTTTCCTTAATTTCTTTTCCCTTCGGTATTCATTTTCATTTTTTAATCCAAAAAATATTTTGAATGTTAACCTTTTTTCTTTTTTCTTTTCCTTTTTAATTTATAAAACAAGAACACATTTACTAAAAGATATTTAAGAGGAATCTTAAGAAACTATACATAGATTCTAATAAATTATAATTTTTAAATAATTATCAATAATAAAAGAACTTGTAATATTTATAAATTACTATATGCACTCCCCGCGGATATATAACATGTTGTAGGTAAGCAAAAACATCCAATACCCTTGGATGCCCTTTAACCAAAGCTCACCTTTAGATCTCTAATTCAATAACCATGCATTTCCATGTTTAGATGTTAATGTGGAACGGGTGAAATAATATTATATTCTCCACCTTTTTTATTTTTTATTTTTTTAAGACCAGCCTGCGTGTGAGCAATTAGTATTTTTTTTTCCCCCCTGCCTGTGGTTTCGAATTATCTTTTATAATTATCTTGCTATTTTTAAATCTCAAGTAACACTTATCGCAATTTTCCTAAGACCCACATACTAATTTCACTTTTGATTGGCCAATGATGTTTGCACAACACCGGGGGAAAGCAGCAAAGATGGAATAAGAATAAGGCCAAATTGCCAGACATATAGAATAAGAGAAAGATCTCTTCCACCAGGGAAAAAAAATAAGATAAAAGAAAAGAAAAAAAGAAAAAGATCACTTCATAGTACAATAATCCCTAAGGCATTTACATTTTTAAAAATACTTAGTTTTATCCTTCCTAATTAACTTGTATTAAATACAATTTAAAGCAATATTAAACTAAACAATTAAATAAAGTCAATCTTAAAACTTAAAAATTTCTCCTACTAATAAAAAAATTTCTTTTATCATTTTCATATTTTGTTGTTAAATTTTTTTAGTTAATTCACAATTATTTAAGATAGATTGAAAAGATAATCTTGAAATTTTCAAGAGTATTTTATGACTTATTAAAAAAAAAAACAAAAACAAAAGGTAAATTAGGTAATTATATAAGTAAAGTGGGAAAAATGATACTTTTGTTTTAGTACTTTTGTTTCCTGATATTTTAATGCCCATCGGTCCACTTTTTCTTTCAAAGTTCAGTGACCTATTTCCCACTTCCTTTTTCACATATGCACTGACGGTATTCTGAGTAATCATTCACTCTCAATAAAATTTAAAAAAAAAAAAAAAAAAAAAGGATATGGGCTATCCTCAAAACTAGGACAACGCCTCTCTCTCTTTTTCGTTTACTTTTTTTTTTTTTTTCACCTGTGTGTTTACTGACTTTTCTTCTTTTCTCGATCGTTCTTTAGTATTTCTCACTTGTTTGTCTTCACTAAATTAAAACTAATTACTAATATCTAGTTCACTTGCCATTTGATTTTTTCAAGTACTTAATTATTATTTTTATTGTTTTGAATTTTACATTTAATATGTCTCAATATTCAAACTATTAAAAGTATGATATGTATATTTATTACTATATGTTTAACATATATAATCTATTTTTGTTTCTTTACTTATTTACAATTTAAAAAGTATGAAATTCAATTATTTGAAAGGTTTTTTTTTTTTTTTATCATATCTGTTAAGTTTTTAAGTATTGACGTGTATGGCAACTTGTATAGAAAAACCAAAAGCGAGTTTTTAGTTCATGTTACAATATCAATTATAACATCAGCATCTTGATCGTGTAAAGATGCAGATATAAAGAAGTTTGAAATTTGAATTATTTAGGATTAGGATTTACTTGAATATATTTATTATTGAAGATATTATGCTGCTAGATAATATAAAAAATGTGGATAATATCTTATAAATTTGAAATATATAAAAAAAAAAAAAAAACTCTTTATTTGGCCTAAATTTCTAATAAATGACTATTGAGGTTGCAAGGGAATTATTTTAAATTACGTTTTGTTCTTTAATTGCTTTCGTGAAATTGTTTTTCAGAATGGGAAAATTTCTCCTCAAATAAATTCAATAAAATTTTTACAAATCTGAAACTTTGAACTCGTATACTAATAAATACATCAATCTTAATCATGTGCTACAACTGACCTTATAAATTCTGAACCTGGTCAAGCATTCCCACCAAACAAATATAAATTAAAATGAAATAAATTGGGATGGAATGGTTCCAATTAAAAGAGACAAAGTTAATCACAGAAACTAACACGGACCTGAAAAGTCATTTTCTCTTCGGCCTTCATTGAGAATGACTCAGCAACTTGATGTTGTAAGGAACACGAAAGAAAAGTACAAAATTTTTTTTTTAGTATTTTATTTTCGACTTTTATGAAAGAAAGTTTAAATCTAGTGTACAAGTTTCCCTTAAAACAAGTACAAAATTTGACACTCGGTAATATTGGGTCATCCTCTACTTGAATTCTAATTAATCTGTTATTTCATATTATTACCTTATTTGTTGTCCTCCTATCAAATTTTGATACATTATTAATTTTTCATAAATTAATATTTCTAAAGTTTTAACAAGTACAAAATTTGACTCTCGGCAATAAATTAACAAGTACAAAATTTGACACTCGGTAATAATTTATTTGGTTCACAAGCTCAAACTCAATTTTTCAAGCTCAAGTTTTGTCTTTTTTCTCAAATTTTTTTTTTATTTTTTCTAAAAAGTTAACAAAAATTTATTATTTAAACTTCAATAACTCAACTCAAACTCACGAATCAAACGAACCCTGAGAACAAGAACCAGTTTTTTCTCCGGCTCTTTTTTCCCCTTTACATCTTTTTTTTGAATTTAGAAAGTGTTTACGAATCATTTTTATCATTTTGTAGGTTTTTTTTTGTGTGTCTATTTTCTTAAAATTTTATCGTTCTTTCTTTCCACTTGTCCTTATTAAAATAATTTTTTTATTTATAACCTAACTTTTTTCCTTCTATTTTTCCTTTTTATTTTTTCTTATTTGCTTTAAATCTTATATTTTTAATTACATCTTATGAAAATCCTTTTTCTTTATGATTTATATCGGTTAAAATATGATTTTTTTTTTCCGCAAATACATTCTTAGTTAAATATTTTTTTTCATTAATATCTAAAAATTTAACAAATTTAACCTGGAAGTGCATGGCACGTCCTCAAAAACCAGTGTGTGTTTGTGTATATATATATATATATATGTGTGTGTGTGTCTATATATACAGCAGTGGAGCCATTGCACAAGCATAAAGTATCTTTTTCTTAACTGCTGTCCCCTTCTGAATTTGGGGGCAGGTCCCCTAGTGCTGATATCAGCCACTTGTCACAAAACCATTCAATGGTGTATAAAAGTTTAGTGGTATTCAAATCAAGGGGCAAACCCTTAAAACTAGAACAACACCTCTCTCTCTTTTTCGTTTTATTTTCTTTTCCTTTTTTTTTTTTTTTTTTTTTTTTTTTTTTTTTCCTGTTTGTTTACTGACTTTTCTTCTTTTCTTTTATTATTTCTCAAACGTACTGCTGAGGCACGTCGCACTCAATCATATGTCATAAAGGACTGGCCCTATTAATTTTGTACCTGCTTTGGTCAAGCATTCCCACGTATGACCTGACAAACATAAATAAAAATGAAATAACTTGGGATACAATGGTTCCAATTAAAAGAGACAAATGGTTTGTTTGGTTCATGAGTTTGAGTTGAAATTTTTAAGTTTTAATAGTAAATTTTTTTTGAATTTTTAGAAAAGATAAAAAATTTTTTGAAAAAAAAGATAAAAAAAAATTTAAAAAACTTGATTTGAGCTTGTGAACCAAACAAGCACAAAGTTAATCAGAAAAACTGACACGGACGTGAAAAGTCATTTTCTCTTCGGCTTCATTGACGATGGCTCAGCAACTTGATGTCATAGGGAACAGAAAAGAAAAGTTCAATTTTTTTTTTAGTATTTTATCAATTAAAGATGAGTGTGAAATATAGCTCTACACATAGTTACTATCGATTAACGATGAGTGTGAAATATAGGTATATTCGCAGACCTCTTGAGACACGTTCAAACCATTTATATATGTATGTGTGTGTGTGTGTATATATATATATGACGAGCTTAGCGTGTGTAATTATAAATTATGCATATTTACTGTGATGTTTGAACTTATAAGCTCTACTTACAGAGCAGATTAAATAAAATTCCGGTTTGAGAATATTTTTAAATATTTTGAAGTTCTTATGGTCTATTTGGACCAATTTGGCTTGATTTATTGTGAAATATAGAAAACAGTCATAAATAATTTCACTACAATAATGATCCAATTAAACTCATATTACATTTGAGTACAATAATAATTACCTCAATAATCATCGAACTGGATCATTAATGTACGTGAAAAAAAATATGACTATCTCAATTAATATGTCCTAACCATCTTTGAGACTAATTTTTTAATATAGCCTTAGAAGATATCCATGTTGGAAGCGAAAAAGACAACTTGGACACCATTTATATGTCTTAATATGCTGTTTTTTAAAAAATTACAATTTTTTCTTTTTGGAATATGAAAATGCAAAACAATTTGAAACAATAGCGTATTCATCATTTTTTTTTTCATCAAATTTTCTTATTAAGACCATTAATATAATTTAGGTTAGCAAATAACCGTTGAGCTAGTTTTGCAGGTGGGAGAGAAAAATTTTGGATAAGAACTCCAAAGCAAAGAATAGCCATCATACAATCGCCTCACCTCAAACAAAGCTCTTTCTCTCCATCAGAAAGCTACTCATAAATCCGTCTCCTGTTAGAATCTCCATTACGTTCTTCAAGTTCTTCATTTCTGGAACATTTTTCAAAATTTACCTAAGTTCGTCTCCAAAAGCAACCCATGTTCATCTTTGGAGTGATTCTGAGCCCCATTTATAAACACTCCAGAGACAATATCCCATCTCCGACTTAACTTACCCTAATTTCCATTAACTATTTGATTACTCCTCTCACCTTTCTTCGATCTCACCAATTTCTTTTAGTCGATTCTCTTGTGTTTGCTTGCAGGTTCTTTTCAATGATTTGGCAACGGAGGATGGCTTGCCATCCTCCTTCGATTTCCTCCTAGCCTAATCTGTCCCAAATCATGATGGAGGCCCACCTTAGTATTCTGCTCCAACTCTTTAACATCTTTGGCCACGTTGGAGCCATCACCGGCCAACCAGAAAAGAAGAAAAAGAAAAAGATCACTTCATAGTACAATAATCCCTAAAGCATTTGCATTTTTGAAAATACTAAGTTTTATCCTAACTAATTAACTTATATTAAATACAATTTAAAGCAATATTAAACTAAACAATTAAATAAAATCAATCTTAAAACTTAAAAATTTCTCCTATTAATAAAAATATTTCTTTGATCATTTTCATATTTTGTTGTTTAATTTTTTTAGTTAATTCACAATTATTTAAGATAGATTGAAAAGGTAATCTTGAAATTTACAAGAGTATTTTTTGACTGATTTAAAAAAAACAAAAACAAAAACAAAAGGTGAATTAGGCAATTGTATAAGTAAAGAGGGAAAAATGATATTTAGACTAAACATAAAGGGTGTTCTGTGTTGACTCGATGTGACTCGGCGGCCTCCTGCTGTATTGGGGGAAGTCGGATGTTCTATGATACCTAGAAAGCTTCCATGAGCACCTTTACGGTCTGAGTCAAACTTTGGATGCTCCCGGCGAGGATTTCCGTCTGAGTGGGTTTGCGTTGTGCTCTGTAACCTCTCCGACAGGGGGGTCGTCAGGTACTCTGGGAGCCAGTAGGGGCAGGATTGTCGTCCTACATCTCCTGTTCGGCTCACTCGTCCATTTCTTGTGTAGGCGGGTGATCGGGGAGCGCGTGTGGTGAGGTTGTTGTTGCTGGAAAGGCGGGGGCCCTCCTTCTGGCGCCAAAATGTTGATGCCGAAAAAAACCTCCGGCAGTAACACCCAATGTGATTGGGTGGTCCGATCAAGTCTGCCCAGTCACTCTGCCGTCGATCACCTGCAAAAAGGGAAACACCTCGAAGTGATTGGGACACCGGTGTAGTGTCTGCTGTAGGCACTTCGATGCCTAAGTCAGCAAGGGTACTGATGAGCAAGGGGAGAGACAGAACTTTGGCAAGGAAAAAATGACTATACCTGAACTTATGGGTTCATCCTCTATTTATAGGCGCCTCTCACGGGTCTGGGCAGTCGGGCGACCTAGCCGGGTCGGCTACCTAGAGCACCCGGTGGGTGAGTAGACCTTAGGTTTGCAGGTGCTATTGGTCCAGTGGACTGATGACACGTGTCCCTGATCTGGTACATGGGACACTAGGCTGGCCTACCGCCGGCGCCAGCAGGAGTAGCCCCAGTCAGGGCAGGTGGCGGCGGGTGGCGATGTGACATTGTCTAGCGGTAGGTGGGGGAAGTCGACTGTTGATGTGCACAGTGACAGGACTTGTGTCAGATGTTAGGTAGTAGGTGGAGTGTAGCCCCAGGGGACCTCTACGGGTCATAGGTATCATTCCCCGAAGTAGGGTACTCGGAGGAGACAGGTCGTCTCTGAGTACGATCCAACTCGGGTACACGGCAAGCCTCGATGAGGTGGTAAAATCTGGTCTGGCAACCATGTCTGCCGAGAAGGGACCTCTGGTTGGGTCAAGTCGGGTTACCAGCGTTCTGTCCGGATGAACGGATAATTCTACCCTCCACATGGCTGTGTTACGATCGAAAATAGGACTCAGTGGTCGGAGCAGATCACTACATCAACAATATTTATTATATTTTTTAAATAAATTATCATGGTACAATAGAAAGTGGAGCATCTCTCCAACCCAAAATATCAAAATGGTGAAACTTTCACGTCTAACAATAAATTCATCTCCAACCTATTTTATCATTTCTAACCCAAAAAAGAATATTCCATGTATATTCCTTTTTATCACACCTTTTATATTCCTTTTTACTAAAGAAATGAATATCAAATTCGGCGTTGAGTGAACAGTGAAAACGCAAATATGTGTTTCCAGTGTTCAGCCCCACACCATTCATACCAAAACATAGTGTGAAAAATGGTGGTCGTTGGAGTTCATCTAACACCGCCATTCCCACTTTTCAACGATATTTTTGGCGTGAGTTGGAGAAGCTTAGTCTTTAGAGAGGTCTTTGTACACGTAGTTACTATCAATTAAAGATGAGTTTGAAATATAGCTGCATACGTAGTTACTATCAATTAAAGATGTGTAGTTACTATCAATTAAAGATGAGTGTGAAATATAGCTGTATACGTGGTTACTATCAATTAAAGATGAGTGTGAAATATAGGTATATTGGCAGACCTCGTGAAACACGTTCAAATCTGAACAGACGAGCATGGGTAGTGTGGGGTGTTGGGGGATTCTGGCAGCAGCATCAACTGCTTTTATTTTTCATGTTTAAAAATTTCTGTCAGCTTTAATACCCATGTTGAGTATTTGAGTGTTAAATTGATGTATAAATGATAAATTTTGAAATTTGGATAAAAAAAAGAAATACTCTAAGAAAGTGTTATTTTTTATATCAAAGTTGTTATATGGTAAACTTTTACCTCCAAGTGTGTGTGTGTGTGTATTGAAATGGAAATCTTTCTCTACTTAAACCCTAGTTCTAAAATTCTCTGAGTGGGAAAAAGTGCTAAAAACCGTAGAAAAATATAAGAAAAGGTGGCTTTAGCGTGGTTAATGCTTCCAAAAAAAAAAAAAAAAAAGGGGGGGAGTGAAAATGAGGTTTCTCAATTTGTATGCACTTTGTCATACTGAAACAAAGTTTATAGATGATGCAATGGCTTGACTTAAAACGAGACAAATTAATCAGATAACTTAATACACGCAATTCAAAAGTCATTGTCTCCTCATGTGTCCTCGAATTTGCTATCTCATTTTCTTTTCCTACTAAATTTTAACACCTCGCTGAAATTTCAATACATCATTCTAAAAAAGCTTCCTAAAGGATCAAATTTTCACGATAAAAAACCAATGTTTCTTTTAGCTCTTTTCTTTCCTCCTTTGCCTAAATTTATGGTGTGTTTACTGATTGACAATTAAAGGATAGAAAGTTACGATAAAAAACAAATTAGGATTTCACGGAACTAAATCCTAAAGTTATTATTTTTTTGAAAGAGAAATTATCATTCAATTTAAAATTGGATACAAATAACAATATTAAAAATGAAACAACCCTATGATACAAGAGATATAATCTTCGACAAAGATCAAGTCCATTAATAAAATTTAATAAAGCTCAATGAGGAGGATAAAAACTAAGACCTAATAACATGAGGAGGAATAAGTATGACTAAACGTGTTTCTCAAGGTCTTCTAATCTACGTGTTACGGATAACTACGTGTTTCACATGAGACCTCCTTAAACCTAGTGCTGCACTAAATTCCAAATAAGTTAGAGAGTTCCTTTTTGTATTTGTTTTTATTTTTGTATTTTTTTTTAAGGAAATAAGTTAGATATTTCTATCTCTATATAAATTGAGCTAAGCCAGCCAAGTAAGCCCGCACACTTCTTCATATCCACATTACTCATTCATCTTCATATTTTATCCAGGCGCTTAAAATGGTGAGGCCATATCTGTACATATACATGCATGTATTATATATACACACACAAAGTAGTCTAGAAGGTTCAAGAGGTTCTACTAGAACCTTTTTTTTTTTTTTTTCCCCGAGTTTTATCATTTTCCATTTGTTTCTGTATCAATTATCATTTTGAAACAAAAGTTGGTCACGGTGATTAATTTTCCATGGCAAAACCATCAGGTCCGTTTGGAACTCCTATTGGAGTTGGAGTTTAATTTGGAGTTTTTTATTTATTCAAAATAAGTGAATGTTATTTAAAATTAGGTTTTTGTGATAGCTGACCGTCGGTGGTAATTATATACACTTTTTTTTTTTAGTCTTTTTTCTACTGAATTTTGGCTAGAGAATTTTTGACGAGACATAATTGTAGTTTACTCTCAAAATGAAAGTCACGGCTTGATCTTTGGTACTAGCTTCTTGCTCATATTGCTTTCACTTTATGTTGCCTTTTTTGGCTGTTTTTTCTTTTTCCCTTCGTGTTTGACCTTTTTGTGCTGTTCTTTTTTCTTTTATTATTAATATCGAGTTGGGGATTTGATAGACAACAGGAATTGCAAGCAGGTGCCAAACGTACTGCTGAAACACTTAACTTTATTTTTTTCCAGCTAAAATGAAGCACTTTACTCTTAGCTAGGGGGTGTTTGGATGGTTCACTCCAACCATTTTTTTGTCTTTGAAAATGAACACAGTTTCATTATTTAAATATCCAAATCTCTCTTAACAATTTAAATTTTAAAAGTCAATAACTTTGTTATTTCAAATTACTTCTTGTTTTAACCTAGTTTTCAAAATTTTATAGTATTTTCTATCATTAAAATTTCAGTTATCGTTTTGAATATGATTTGAGCTTATGATCCAAATGGGTTTTGGATTGAAACATCAGGCTAAGGTGACAAGCCAAACAGTAATTGTAGGACCATGGGGAGGGCCAGGTGGAGATGCTTGGGACGATGGGATCCACACTGGAATTCAGAATATCAACCTTCAATTTGGGGATGCCGTCGATTCCATTCAAGTGGACTACGATGTGAATGGTGATCGCTCTGCACGGCCACATCATGGAGGGGCTGCTAACAGAAGTGAGGCGGTCAGTTTCTTATTTGTTTCTTTAGTTGTATTTTTAGCCAAGTGTAAAAGCACTATATTTAAGATAATTAGTAAGTTCAATTCCTGAATTATGTACATCTTTTTATATATATATATATATATATATATATATATTTTGAAGTTGAGGGTGAGCATATTTGAACTTTTCACCTGTTGGTGAAACTAGGTATGAAATTATCACTATATAATGCATGCAATCACAATACATCATGTTATTTTTGGTAACTAAATTTTAAGTTAAGTAAATTAGTTGTAAACTTTTTTTTTTATTGACAATTTTGGTTCCTAATACTAGAACTGACAAAAAATTACATTTAGTGCTATGTTGTTTTTGTAAAATTTCGTGCCTTCATGGAATTGATACAAGATTAACTATTTTAAATTCAACCAATCTTTCATTAATTTTAATTTCAGGATCAAAATTACTAGAAGTAAAAATTTAAAGACTAATTTGCCGAAAGTAAAACTTCAAAAATCAAAGTTGTCACGATGTACTTAATTTCAGAGATTAAATCAGATTGATTACCCATCGATTTATGATTTAAAAAAAAAAAAGAAAAAAGAAAAAGAAAAAGAAAGAGCACAGAATAACAATGGTTTAATGGCCTTAATCTCTCTCTCTCTCTCTATAACTTCTTTTTCTTCTTTTTTGCATTTCATCCAGATTAAACTGGCCCCCGAAGAGTATATAGTGAAGGTGAGTGGCTACGTTGGTCCTTTTACTGGTTTTCCAAGTGATGTAATTCGCTCACTAACATTCACTACAAACTTGAAAACCTACGGACCATTTGGAGTTGAAAAGGGCACCCCATTCTCTCTCCCAATAAATCGAGGCTTAGTTGTCGGATTCACAGGAAGAAGCGGTCGACTCTTGGATGCCATCGGAGTCCGCTTATCACTTTAAGATACTCTATACTCACACATATATATATATATATATATGTGTGTGTGTGTATGTGTTTGTGTGTTTATATATATTGCCAATGTACTATTACTAAATAAAAGGACGTCTCTTTAAGATGTCTTGGCTTTCTGTTTAATAATTCATATAATTGTAATGTTTGTTTGTCTTAATAAATAAGGTCTCTATATGTATATGTATATATATATATATATATATATATGAAGAGCTTAGCGTGTGTAATTATAAACGATGCATATTTACTGTGATGTTTGAACTTATAAGCTCTACTTACAGAGCTGATTAAATAAAATTCCCGTTTGAGAATGTTATTAAATATTTCAAAGTTCTTATCGTCTATTTGGATCATAAATTACATTATTGAATGTTTCTTCAAACTGAATTTTTGTGTTCAAATGGAAAATTTGAATTGTGTACTCCAAATGAAATGTGTGTTTGGATAGTTATTCTGTAATGCCTAGACCTACATAGGGCCGTTACTGTGCTTACATACTAAATCTTATGGCGACCTACCCTACGTGACCACTATTTTATACTTAACATACTTGAACATTTCATAAAAATACATAAATACTTTTTTTTTTAAAAGAACTTAAATTTAAATTTCTTTTCAAACTCAAACTTAAAACTCAACTTAATCTCGTACTTATATATATGTACTTAACTAAGTACTGAGTTTTAAAACCATTTTAAAAACGTTGGATAAACCATACTAATTATCATAGTAGTAAACACTAACCCAATACTAAGTACCAGTGATATTGATGTCATAATCTGCTTCGACCACGAAGTACCCCTTCCGACCACCTTCCGTGATTTGCAGTTCCCGCCTTCTCGGGTATGGGTCGAGTAGCCGGACGTCGGCCGACCAGAAACATTAGCCGACCACATCCCACAGCCTCGCGAGAACGGACGGTGTACTCAGACAAGATTGTGCTCAGAGCACCCGATCCGATTAGTAGATCCCAGACTTGCATAGGTCTCCCGGGCCCGCATTCCACCTCACCTCACAGCTGACGCCAACCCTGTCCTTGCACCCATCAGCTACAGGCACCGCCCACCTACTTCTACATAACATCACTTCATTACCTGCCGCCACCTACTCTGACAGGACCTGCCCTTGCAGGCGCCGGCGACAGCCACCTTTATGTCCCCTACATTGAGTCAGGCCCCACGTGGCGCACGTCCATTGGGCCAATAGCCCCTGCAGGCCTAAACCCTAGCCACCCATCGGGTGCCCTAGGTAGCCGACCTGGCCGGGTTGCCCCGAGCACCCGAACACGGGGAGGACGCCTATAAATAGAGAAGGTATGATCATTTTTTGCCTTGTCAAATCTCTGCCTCTCCCTACGCTCATCAGTTTCCTTGCTGACTTAAGCATCGAAGTGCCCATGGCAGACACCACACCGGTATCCCCATCATTCCGAGGTGCTTCCATTTTGTAGGTGATTGATGGTGGAGTGACTGGCCTGTTCTGACCGGACAACCCCACTACATTGGGTGTTGCTGCCGGAGGCATTTTCGGCATCAACATTTTAGCACTAGAAGGAGGGCCCGCGCCTTTCCAGCAACCTCAATTTTTCATCACTCATGCTCCCCGAGCGCTCGACCATCTAAACCATGGCTGAGCAAGACAACCAGGATTTCCAAGACGTAGACAACCCGGCGCCCACCTGCTCGAGGGGCACCCAGAGGACCCAGCGTGGAAGAAGAGCCTGGGCGTAGCGAAGGTCCACCCAGACGGAGATCCTCACGGAAAACGTCCGAGACCTTACCGAGCTTGTTAGGCCATTGGTGGAGGGGCACAGAGACGTGAACATTGTCCAATTCCCCGAGGAACTGCCCTAAGCGGCCGAGTCAACGCCGAGCAAGCCCCCAGGGTCCGGAAGCCAACAGCATAACCCCTCGCTCACGGGCGACGGGAGGAGTGACCGGTCGCACCGCGAGAGCCTGGGGCGGCAGCCACAGGAGGGAGCGGAGCCGAGCAGAGTGCGGTCTAGAAGCCGTCATTCACAAGCTACCCGCTCGAGAGCAGCCGAGCAACCAGCGGCGACCGGTGGCAACCAGGATAACCGCAGGAGAGATACTGTGCACATCCGGGGGAGCACAACTTCTATCTTCGATCGCTTGGGGAGGCCAGCGGCCCACCGGCACTTAGGCCGAGAGCGTTCTGTCAACAAGCCTGCCAAGGACGAGGATGACAATCAAACTAGGCTAGACCAGCTCCAGCGGCAGCTCGACCAACTCGTGGGCCAGCAGTACGGGATGGACCAATTCGGGGCGGTGGACCTGCCTTTCACACTGGCCATCATGGTGTCTCCGTACCCGGCTAGGTTCAAGATGCCGTCTGTGGCCTCCTATGACGGCTCCACGGATGCGAACGAGCATATCGAGAACTACCAGGCTCACATGCTGATCCAGAATGCCAATGAGGCTGCTCTGTGCAAGTCGTTCGACCTAACCTTGTCCGAACCTGCTCTCCAGTGGTATCGGAGACTAGCCCCCGGATCAATCGGCTGCTTTAAACAGCTCACCGACGCCTTTACGGCCGCCTTCCTGAGCTCGAAGACTAGGAAGCTAGGAGCATCCCACTTGTTCAGCATTAAGCAAGGCGAGACGGAGGCACTGAAAGAATACCTCGTGCGCTTCGACAAAGCAGTCATGCAGGTTGAGACCTGCACCGACGAGACCTTGATGGGGGCGTTCCGAGAAGGCATCAAGGACACGCGCCTTGTCTGGACGCTCGCCTACGACAGGCCACCCACCTTCACGCAATTGAGGGGGATCGCTTTGAGGCATGCCGAAGCCGACGAGTACGTCAGAGGACGTGGGCTTGTAGCTCGAGAACAACCCCGGCTTCCCGAAAGGAAGTCGGACAAAAACCAAACGAACCAGGGCCGACAAGACAAAGGGAAGGCCGTGGTCGTGGACAACCGGGCTCCACCCAACCCTAGTCCGAGGGCACCAGCTGGGAGATTTCAGCAGTACACCCCGCTCGTGACGACTATTGAGCATGTCCTCAACCAGGTGAGCTGTCGAGGACTACTACGAGATCAGCCACCACTCCGAGCAGATCATGCACGGAGGAACCAGAACAAATACTGCAACTTCCACAAGGACATAGGCCACGACACAAAAGACTGTATACAGCACCGAGACCAGATCGAGCTGCTGATTCGCAATGGCCACTTGCGGGAGTTCGTGGAAAGAATCATCACCCCTGCGGGGCCAAGCAGACCTGCACAGGCCCCCCGGTAAAATCTGAGACTTGGTGGCCGAACTGACGAGCCGGAGTAGAAGCACATAGTCCACACCATCTTTGGTGGAACGGCTACCGGGGATACCGCCAGTAGCCAGAGAAGTTATGCACGGGAGGCTCGCCGGTACTCTCGCGGGGAGTACATCAACATGGCGGAGCATATCTCCAAGATATGCCATCAGGACAGCGCCCCGATCACCTTCACGGATGATGAGGCAGACTGGCTACTCCACCCTCACAATGACGCACTGATCGGCGAGATTCGAGTAGCCGACAACGTCATCCGTCGAGTCCTGATCGACAACGGGAGCTCCGTCGACATCATGTTCATGGACGCGTTCACGAGGCTCAAGATAGAGGGTGCCGTGCTCACACCCGCCTAAACCCCTCTCTACGGGTTCTCCGGATAGTGCGTCCGAGCAGCTGGAACTGTCAACCTCCCGGTCACGATCGGGGATAACCCAGAGAGGGTGACCCGGATGGCTGAGTTCATCGTTGTAGACCGGCCGTCTGTCTACAACGTCATCCTGGGAAGGCCGACCCTCAATGAAGTTCCCCACAGAGGGTGGCGACGGTGTATTCCGCGGAAACTAGGAAGGTGCGAGGAAGTGCTACATGGAGGCGGTCAACAATGTGTGTTGAAGGGCCCCTGCACTGATCACTGTAGCAGCCGTCTTTACGGTGGACGAGGTCGAGGCCCCTTGTGGAGAAGTCACCCGCTTGAGCGACTTGGACCCCAGGATACCCGAGGTGGAGATCCGAGCACACCCGGTCGAAGACCTGATCCCCTACCATCTGGACCCCGAGCATCCGGAGAGGACAGTGATGCTCGGCTCGAGACTCAACCCGGGAACTCGAGCAGCACTCGAGGGATTCCTCCAGGAGCACAATGATGTCTTCACCTGGTCACACGAGGATATGTCTGGAATCGACCCGGCGGTTATGTGCCATCATCTGAGCGTCAACCCGAGGCATAAACCCATGATCCAGAAGAGGACGGCCTTCAACCCGGAGAGGTATGCGGCCATCAACGAGAAAGTGAAGAAGCTGCTCACGGCAAACTTCATCCGGGAAGTCACCTACCCAGAATGGTTGGCCAACGTGGTCCTGGTCAAGAAGACCACAGGGAAGTGGCGAGTCTGCAAAGACTACACGGACCTCAACAAGGCATGCCCGAATGACTGCTTCCCACTTCCTCGGATCGACCAGGTCGTAGACGCAACGGCCGGGCACGAGCTGCTCAGCTTCATGGATGCGTACTCGGGGTACAACTAGATACCCCTGAGCAGATCCGACCAGGTCAAGACGGCGTTCACCACTGACCAGGGCCTGTACTGCTACCAGGTCATGCCATTCGATCTTAAGAACGTCGGGGCGACTTACCAGCGGCTGATGAACAAGATGTTCACCCTGCTCATTGGGAAATCCATGGAAGTATACGTGGATGACATGCTGGTGAAGAGTCGGCGAGCGAGCGACCACATCAAGAACCTCCGGGACTGATTTTACACCCTGTGGCAGTACCGGATGAAGCTTAATCCGGCCAAGTGCGCCTTCGGGGTGGAATCGGGGAAGTTCCTCGGGTTCATGGTGAACCACCGTGGGATTGAGATCAACCCCGCCAAGGCACAAGCCGTCGTTGACCTACAGCCACCGCGGACGACCAAGGAGGTGCACAGGCTAACCGGGATGATCGCAGCCCTCTCCCGGTTCGTGTCCCGGTCTACCAACAAGTGCTTCCCATTCTTCCAAGCGCTCAAGGGCCAAGGTAAGATCAGCTGGGATGACAAGTGCGGGGAAGCCTTCGAGGGCCTGAAAGGGTACCTGGCCAGCCTGTCGCTGCTATCAAAACCAGTTCCCGGGGAGGTGCTGTATGTCTACCTCGCAGTATCCGAGAAGGCGGTTAGTTCCGTCTTGATCCGAGAAGAAGACAAAGTGCAGTTCCCCGTCTACTACAGCAGCAAGGCCTTCCAAGGCGCAGAGGGGAAGTACACCCCTTTGGAGAAGTTGGCCCTGGCGTTGGTCTCGTCGGCCCGCAAGCTGAGGCCTTACTTCCAGGGTCACCCGATC
Source organism: Ficus erecta (assembly GCA_008635985.1). NCBI lineage: Eukaryota > Viridiplantae > Streptophyta > Magnoliopsida > Rosales > Moraceae > Ficus > Ficus erecta. The sequence continues at coordinate 81,596 of BKCH01001667.1, forward strand.
TGTGTCCCGACAAGCTACCCACTCCGCCAGGTTCTCCAGAACCCTGAGTTATCGGGGCGGATCGCAAAGTGGGCCATCGAGCTTGGAGAGTTCGACATTGAATACATTCCACGTACCGCAGTCAATGCACAAGCATTAGCCGACTTTGTGGCCGAATTCACGGGCGCTCCCGAACCGACTCCGGAGTCCTCGGAGAAGGCGCTCGTAGTGCCCAGGGAAGACGGCTTGACTGCTCGCGACCCGAACGTCCGAAGGTGGAAGCTATTCGTCGATGGATCCTCAAACTCGGGCGGCTCCGGGGCAGGGCTTGTCCTGGTAAGCCCCGACCAGTACAAGACCAGCCAAGCACTCCGCTTCAACTTCAAGGCATCCAATAATGAAGCAGAGTACGAAACTGTTATTGCCGGACTCAGTCTAGCCTGAGAACTTGGTGTGCAAGACATCGAAGTGTTCAGCGACTCGATGCTCATTGTTAATCAGGTAACCGGGGAGTTCCAGGCAAAGGAGGATAGGATGGCCAGGTATCTAGACAAGGTAAAAGTCCTACTCGACCAATTCAATAGCCAGGTTGTTACCCGGATATCGCGTTTTGAGAACATCGAGGCAAATGCCCTCGCTCGGCTCGCCTCGGGGAATGACCTCGATGGTCTGGTCTCGTTCCCCATTGAACGGCTAGACCAGTCGAGTATCGAGCGAGAGGAGCAAGTCCTTTATTCCAAGAACGTCACTACTTGGATGGACCCGATCGTTAGATACTTCACCGAGTCCTAACTGCCCGAGAATCGAGAAGAGGCCGGGAGAGTCAAGAACATCTCGGCCAGATACACACTCATCAACGGAAAACCGCAAAGGATACTCTTCTCCCCACCAACGCTGCGTCGGCCCGGCTGAAGCCGAGTACTTAATGAAGGAGATACACAGCGGAGTGTGCGGGAACCATTCGGGGGGAAGAGCCATGTCTTTCAAGTGCCTTCGACAGGGGTACTACTGGCCGATCATGGGCAAAGATGCGATGGATTTCACTCAAAAATGCCTCAAGTGCCAGCAGTTTGCCAAGGCGATCAGGTCTCACCCCGAGAAGCTGACCTCGGTGGTATGCGCCTGGCCGTTCGCCAAATGGGCCCTCGACCTGATCGGACCACTCCCTATGGCTCGGTCTCAACTTTACTATTGCATCGTAGCAATAAACTATCTTACGAAGTGGGTCGAAGTGGAGCCATTGGCCCAACAAACAGAGGCAAAGTGTACTGGCTTCTTGTGGAAGAGCATAATTTGTCGATTTGGGCTCCCCCACACCGTGGTAACAGATAATGGGAAGCAGTTCGACAATCCCAAGTTTATTGCACTCTGCGAACAGTTCGGGATCAAGAAAGTGTTCTCTTCTCCTGGGCACCCCCAGAGCAACGGGCAGGTAGAGGCCGCCAACAAGACAATCAAGGAGAACTTGAAAAAGAACCTTGAAAGGCACAAGGGGGCTTGGATCGACGAACTACCCCATGTACTATGGGCCTACCGAACAACTAAGCGCACCGTCACCGGGGAAACCCCATTTGCGATCGCATTCGGGGTAGAGGCTGTCATCCCGGTTGAAGTAGGTCTGCCGAGCCTCCGAGTAGAGAATTACGATGAAGAGGACAATGCCGAGCAGATGCTTCTTGAGCTCGACCTACTCGAAGAATGGCGTGAACAGGCACTAATCCGAACAGCTGCCCAGAACCAGGTCATAGCCAGGTATTATGACAAGAGGTTCCGATCCTGAGTCTTTCGAGTAGGGGATTTTGTGTAAAAAAGGTGCTGGTCCAAGAACTCGGGCTCGGCTCGTTCGGTCCAAAATGGGACGGTCCGTACACAGTCACCGAGATAGTCCACCCGGGAACGTATCGACTAGCCGATCAGGATGGCAGATTGCCCGGACATCCATGGAATGCCGACCACTTGAAGCGTTTTTATCAGTAATCTTTTGTAAAATGGCGTTGGCCGATATATACAATAAAATTTACTCAGAATACAATGTGCAATTATTGGCTACCCTAAATAATATCTGCCCACGCAGACAACTCCTATGGTTCTCGGACCGCGGAGTTAGGTCCTATGACCGGGCACCGACCAGAATTGGACGTGCCCGACCAGGACCTAAGTTTAGTTCTACCCATGCGGACCTCAAGATTAGTTACAACCACGTGCCCGACCAGCACCCAAGATGGTTGGACTTGGGTCAACTTTAGGTTCACCCAGACCAACCAGGGGGGAGGGGGTACTCGGATAGAAATAAAAACAAAGTACTCGGCTAGAACTACACTTCGCCAAAAAAAATAAAATAAAGACAACAAAAACGAGTTCTCTGATGGAAATAAAAATAATAAGCAGACGAAGATAGCAAAAAGAAAAAATTATTCATTAAAAATATAATAACATTACGGTGGAGGGTACAAGTTGGGCACGCTCAAACCAAAAAAAAAAAAAAAAAAAAAAAACACACACACACACACACACAGAGAAGGGGCACAAAAACAGGTCCTAGTCCAGGTGATCCGGGAAAAGGTCGCTCATCGAGACGTCAAGTGCTGGAGAGGTCGGCTGGTCCACAGCAGGCTGCTCGGGGGCAGTGGGTTGTTCCTTGGCCACCCTCTTGGCCTCCTCGGCGGCGGTCTTGGCGGTCCTCGCCTCCTTCTCAGACCTCCTTAAGGCCCTAGCATCGGCTTCGGCGTACTTCAGCTAGTCCGTCATCCGATTCGCATGGGCCCTTGCCGCCGCACTCCCGGAGAAGAGGACGCACACGGTCTGACGACAAGAAAGTTAGAAAACGCAAACATTTGCGTCGATGGAACCGAAAATAAATATCAAACTTGTACTTACCTCGATAAGCCTGGAGGTGGAGTCGGTGATGGCCTCTATATGGTCGGAGTGCCTAGAAGACTCGGCGACCTCGACAGATAGGTTCTCGGCAAATTTCGAGACCATCACTCGGTGGATCGAAGACTCGGGACTGGACAGCTCATCCCGGCTGCTGCGTGGTACTGGTGGAGGGACAGATGGCCGGTCATCCCGAGAACGGCTGGACCGAGCCTCGTGCTGACCAGCCAGCCTGTCCTCCCTTGGCCGGTCCTCCCTCGGCTTCTCCGGACGTGCTTCCGGGTGACCCGCTGGTCGGCTGTTCTGGGCCGCCGAGGGGATGATGGCTCTGGCTGGAGCCGCAGAGGGCGCCGCCCCCCTACTCGGCGGCACTGCCTCCTTCCCCTTACCCTTGCCCAGCCTCGCGTTCTTCTGGAGCCGGGCAAGGCTCTCCTCCAGGCTTGGACGCTTGGTCCCGCGACGCTCTCCATCAGCCATCGGTTCTGCAGAAATGAATACACAAGTCCGTGAGTGCTCGGATAACCAGATAGGAAAGTAAAGGTAAATAAGCATTTATAATCCAATGAGCTTCGATCCGGAGGCCTCGGACAGGGAAGAGATCCCGAATAACCCGGTCCATCTCCTCGTCAACGACCCGAGGACCCCAAGTTCCGGGGACAGGTCGTTAGACGAAGATCCATGGACCGTGGCCTCGGGCACCCCCCGTGGAACCCCAGATAGATCGTCCGTGGTCGCGGCGACTGAGCGGCTTGTCCGAGAGCGGTATTGGACGGTAGACTCGGGCATGAGCCCAACCGTAACCGTTTGAGGTGAAGTTCTCGGCTGGTCGTCTGGTCGGCCAGAGGTAGAGGAAGAGCCGACCCAGTGTTGCCTTAGGCTGACGTCGGCCAGGAGCCCGTGTTGGCTCCATTCAGGGTCGGACAGCTCCCGTAGCGCTTATATCCTCCCAAAGGTCTGTTCCGAGGCATGTGGTGCCCGAGTCCACACATAGCCCCTCCTGAACGCCACTGGGACCCTCTCTGACTGGGGGAGTTCAAAATACGACAAGTGCTTGTGCAGCCACCGACCACCTACGTAGAACCACAGGTGCTTGAACTACTTGTCGGAGTCCGCGCACCCCGTGATGAACGTCCATTTGAAGCCCTGGAAGTAGTAAAATCCCTTGGACGAGGGAGCCATCTTCATCTGATAGAGGTTCTGAAAGGCAGCAAATGGCATCTTCTCGGCAAACTTCGCTGCCCACAGAATGTAGCAGCTGATCAAGACGCGATATGCGTTCGCGTTCAGTTGGGCAGGGGCAACGTTCAGCCTGGTCAGCGCCTGCCTCAGGAACGGATGGAATGAGAAGCGTAGCCCTGCTCGGAAGTACTCGGCTAAGAGGGGGATGTAGCCGGAAGGTGGACGGGAAGGAAGGTCGTTCACTCCGGGAACCATAAGGTCCACATTGTTTGGGATTCTGAACTCCCGACGTAGTGCGGCCAGGTACCCTCGGCGTGACGGCAGTTGTGAAATAGTCCACCATGTACACTGGTCGGTCGCCTGCCAATCTGGCCATCTCCGCGTCAGCCCGGCGATACACTTTGACATCGTTGATGCGTATCCCCAGGCTACAAGGCCGATCGCGGGCCTCGGTATCCTTCCCGGACGGGTCGGTGCTGTCGGACGTCAGATCGTCATCTAGGTCAGATGTGCTGGCCTGGCTGGCGGTCCTCTCGGTAGCCTCCTCTCCCTCGGCCGTAAGATATACGACTGGAGCCGGTTGGGCCTGGGAGGTCCCGCCTAACTCCTCGATGAATCGGCGGTCAGGGGCAGTGCTCGGACCCGCTCGCAATATCTCTGCCAAACGAGCAGCGCCTGTCTGCTCCCGGCTGTTAGGAGACGGAATGTCAGAGATCCCCGACAGGTGGTCGGGTGTCCTGCTCCTAGCGCCCGTCGCTTCTCCGGCCGACTACGATCTCGTGCTTGATGTCGAAGCCACGCTCCCCGTGACGTCCAAGCTCTCGGACAAGTTGGCGTTCTCGGAATCCAAAATATCACTCAATTTGACAAGAAAAGAAATCTATTACCTTCTCGGATGTAGTCGACGCTGGTCTGCCAAGTCTTTTCGCTCGATTGTCCTCGGCAGCTCTCGGCAGAAACTCGATCTTTCGCAAGCGATAGAAAAATGAGGATCACCCCCCGCTATTTATAGGCGAAGGAATATATTATTTACCTTGTATAACCCATTGAAATTGGTGCATGAATTTGTGTTCTGAGAACTAGATTCACATAGGAATATGTTGAAAAAGGTTTAAAGAATTGTTAGTCATAATTAATTCGGAAGCATTTTGTGATAAAATTGAATTTCAGTTAACACGACGGTTTTGCTGCAGTATTTCTCTAGCATTCTTGTCAGACTTGCAATTGAGGGGGATTTGGCAATCCTGGTTTATTTCTCATTTCAATTTCCAAACTCAAATTGATTTGTGCTTTATTTCTTTTGCAATTTATTTTAGCAATTCAATCCCTGTGGAGACGATACTCAACTCACAATCTATATTACTTGAGCGATTACGTACACTTGCGTAGAATTATATACACTAATTAATCGTGAACAACTTTTTGATTCTCAGCCTCCCTTCACGCCTTGCTTTTGTTCCCAAAACGAACTCACCCTTTTAGGGAAAAAAATCCCAACTCACGTGACCTCCCAGCTGAGGCAAAAACAATGGTCCCCACAATATATGAGTTGTATTCTTCTTGCTGCAATAATGCCAGCTGGCATTCTCTGTCTGTTTCTGCTACAGCTTGCTGTAGGAAATGCTGCAGCATTTCTGCAACATTTTCAGCTCAGGCTCTCCTACAAATCACACAAGATTAAACACCAAATCAATCCTCATTTGATCCTATTTTTCTTCACATTTTGCCATGATTTCAACCAAACACTAAACCTAAAATAAAAAGTTCATACAAACATAAACAAATGAAAATATGCTAAAAATAACACAATTACTCGCTAAACCAATTGCTTCCAAGTCTAAAAATTCCTAAGATAACTCTAATTTCTAGAGTTATCACACCCCCACACTTAGAACATTGCTCGCCCTCGAGTAATGCCAAAATAAACACACAAAACACAACACACAAAAAGAAAACTCAAACACAAAACAGAAAATTACTTAGGCTGCTAAACAAATTGAATCTCCATTCTCATAAGAGCTTCTTAATTTCCAACTCATTGCGAAATTCAGCTTTTATCAAATATCAGTTCTATCCTTTATAAGCTTGCTCCCAAGTGAGGTTCCTCTATAGATGTGTGTGTGTGCAAGACTATATCTAAGCATCTTAGATTACCTAAGTCCCTCTTATCACGATCGTCAAGCTTAGCTTATGATCTAATAGGCTGGATGCATGATTCCCTCTCCTCTATAATTAGTTGGGCAAAAACTAGGGATAGACATAATCCACTGCTTGTTGAGTTGGGTGTATGAGTATTTACACAAATTTTTTTTTTTTTTTTTTTTTGTATTCATCATGTCACTATTACCTTTTTACGCGAATACCAACATTGGTGATGAAGACACCCGGTTACTCAGCAACGTCACACTTCAGAATTGCTGTAGCATACTCATATTCTGAACCACTGTTTGACGCAAGAGTACACATGAGGCTCATGTTACTCCTGGTTACTAGGTTGCTCAGAATAGCGGAGTTCTTTATTACTTCTTCTTTTCTTTCTTTCTTTTTTTTTTTTTTTTTTCTTTCACTCATGACACCCTTGAACATTATTACTTTTAATACAAATCACTATCCCCAAAATGTTTTGCTCCCTAAAGCATTGCCTCAAGAGGTTGACAACCATTTCTCAAATCCTAAACTCTCCCAATGACTTAGAGTTCCCTAGGCTTTAATCAGAAAACAAAGCTATAGCCTATTGTGGAAAAGAGTAATCTCACTCAAAGAGCAAACAAATAGCAGACATCACCACTACTCAATTCAAGCTCAATCAATTCATAAGCTGAAAATTTCAAAACTCTAGTAATCTTCATCGAATATCCTCAAACCAACAACTTAGTAGCAAAACTAGAGCAATTTTCTAACATAAAATAAAATTAAAAAAACTCAGTTTTTTTTTTTATTTTAAAAAACTAAGCAAACCATAAAAATCAACCCACACAAGTAACACAAATATAGAAACACATAACAAAACCATATTAACTAAAACTAAAACAAACCTACCCAATACCCCCAAACTTAATCTAAGCAGTGTCCTCACTGCTTTGAACAAAACAACACACAAACAGAACAAAAATAACAAGGCAAAGCAAAACAGAACAAAACATAGCAAAACTAAGAAAAAGAGAAAATTAGAACTCCATGATTTGGGGTCGGCGATTTCTCAGGAGGTGGAATGGGAGCGCTGGTGCGGCTGGCAGTGAGGGGTTGGTCGGTGCGCGGGCACGTTCTGGAGAATGGGGCGGCAGCAATGGGTGGTCGGCACCAATGGGTGCTTGGCACCAATGGGTGCTTGACGACGCAAAAGAGAAAAGGAGGAAGTGGGGTCCTTTAGGGTTGCATCTATATAAATTTATATATTTAAAATTAAATTTTTTTTTTGGAAAAATGCTGCAGCTTTGCTGTAGCAATCCCACAGCATTTTTATACAGATTGCTCCCCCAATTCTGCCCGATTTTGCTGCAGCTTTGCTGTAGCATTTTCCGCAGCATTTCTATACAGATTGCTCCCCAGTTTCTGCTCAACTTTGCTGCAGCTTTGCTGTAGCATTTCCCGCAGCATTTCTATACAGATTGCTCCCTAGTTTCTGCTCAACTTTGCTGCAGCTTTGCTGTAGCATTTCCCGCAGCATTTCTATACAGATTGCTCCCCAGTTTCTGCTCAACTTTGCTGCAGCAATCTGATGCATCATAAAGAAATGCTGGAGCAAAATCACCAGAATTTGTGGAAAACCCTACACCAAAGAAAGCAAAAGAAAATTAAAACACCAGAACAAAGTGAAACACCAAATCAACTGAAAATCAACAAACATAACAAATCAAATGTAATTTAAGAATTTGAGAATATAGGGTTGCCTCCCTAAAGCGCTTTTTTTAACGTCTTCAGCCTGATTATGCGGCATTTCAAGCATCATGTAGCGATATAAAGGTCTTCTGACGGCTGAAACCATCACCCCAGAAATGCTTAAGTCGCTGTCCATTAACTTTGAAAGTTCTCCTTGAATTTTCTGCAGCATGTCTTTCTGACAAATAATTTTTTCTACAGCAAAACCTCCAAAGTGCAGCTGGTGTCCTATGAATCCAGTTTTTTTTTTTTTTTTTGCTTTTTCTTGCTGCTACAACTATCCCTCAAGTGTGTAGGTAGAGGTTTTAGTTCCAAAACAGGTGGTTCATCAACAGATGGTTTGTGGAATTCAAAGGCCCTTTTTGACAACTCCAGTGATTCGAAGTACTTCCCTCCTCTAACTGCCGTATGTCTGCTCTCCATCCAAGACACTTGATTATCACTAGCTTCCTTATCTTCATCTGACACATCCAAATCATTTTCATTTATCATCTTTGGAAATCATTTCTTCTCAAACTCTGCAGCCACTAATGAATCCAGAGCATTGATAGCCGAACACTCCTTAACATCATCAGCAAAACGCATATCCTTGAAAATGCTAAAGGTAACCTGTTGGTCGTGAACTCTCATGGTCAATTCACCCTTCTGTACATCTATCAAGGTCCTGCCAGTAGCCAAAAATGGTCTTCCCAATATAATTGGCACGTCCTTATCTGCCTCATAATTAAACACAATAAAATCTGCTGGAAAAATGAATTTGTCCACTTGGACTAGCACATCTTCAATTTTTCCTTCCGGATGAGCCAAGGACCTGTCCGCCAATTGCAAAGTGACTGTAGTAGGTCTTGCTTCCCCAATTCCCAGCTTTTTGAAGATAGACATGGGCATCAGATTTATACTTGCTCCTAGGTCACATAATGCCCTTCCAAAGTACCGGTTCCCAATGGAGCATGGTATGGTGAAACTGCAAGGACCTTCCAGCTTAGGTGGCAGCTTGTTCTTCAATATGGTGCTGCATTCCTCTGTCAGAGCTACAGTTTCAAATTCCCCAAGTCGTCGCTTCTTAGTGACCAAGTCTTTCATGAACTTGGCATAATGTGGTATTTGCACCAAGGCTTCAATGAGAGGTATGTTGATGTGAAGCTGCTTCAAAGCATCCAAGAATTTGTGGAACTGATCATCCTTTTGCTGCTTTTGAAAACGTTGAGGAAATGGTGGAGGAGGTTTGATTTCGCTGTTTTCTGCTGCTTCAGAATGCTGTGTAAATGCTGCAGCATTTTCGACAGCAGAGTCTGATTACTGATTTTTCACCATAATTTCTTCGTGCTGAGTTTGATCTCCATGTTCTTGGATTGAAGTGGGCTCAGTTTGCACAGCCTTGAGCTTTGTTCTCGGTTCCAACTTCTTGCCACTCCTCAACGAAATTGTCTTGCAATGTTCTTTCCCTTCCCTTCTTGGATCTTCAGTAGTACTTGGAAGAGAACCTTGAGGCCTAGCATTCAGGGCATTTGTAATCTGCCCAATCTGATTCTCCAAGTTCCTCAATGTTGCATCATGACTTTGAGCTTTAGCATCATTCCTTGCCATGTATTCCTTGAGTAAATTCTCCAACGAGCTATTTTGCTCCACAGGTTGAGGTCTTTGTTGTTGAGATGGAAAGCCCAAAGGGTGAGAAGGTCGATGATAAGCATTTACTCCACTAGAACTGGCCCCTTGATTGCTCCATGAAAAGTTGGGGTGTTGTCTCAACCCTTGATTGTACGGCACTGAATACGGATTGTTCCTATTAAAATTTCCCACATAACAAGCAGAGGCTGGATTAGAGGGGCAATCCTCATACAAGTGTCCATCTCCACAATAAACACAAGTGACGCCAATAGATTGTACCGAATTAGCCCCAGCCGACATGTTCATAGTTTTAATCATATTCGTCAAACTCGACACTTGAGCAGAGAGTGCCGTAATAGTATCTACTTCATGAATTCCTATAGCCTTTCGAACATTGAGTCTCTCGATGGGCCACTGATAGTTGTTGATTGCCATCCTCTCTAATGGTGAATTAGGGCTTCGACAAGTCCCCCTGTCTGAATTTGGGGACAGGTCCCCTACATGCTGATATCAGCCACTGTTTTAACATTTGGATTTTACTTACTTGTCAGAAAACCATCCAATGGTGTACTAAAGTTTAGTGGTATTCAAATCAAGGGGTAAACCCGTAAGACTAGGACAACACCTCTCTCTCTTTTTCGTTTTCGTTTCGTTTTCTTTTCTTTTCTTTTCTTTTTTTTTTTTTTTTTTTTTTTTTTTTGGCCTTTTCCTGTGTGTTTACTGACTTTTCTTCTTTTCTCGATCGTTCTTTATTATTTCTCATTTGTTTATCTTCACTAAAGTCATTTTCTGCGGTCTTCATTGACGATGACTCAGCAACTTGATGTCGTAAGGAACACGAAAGAAAAGTTCATTTTTTAAAAATTTTATTTTCGACTTTTGTGAAAGAAAGTGTGAATCTAGTGTAAAAGTTTCCCTTAAAACAAGTACCAAAATTTGACACTTGGTAATATTTGGTCATTACCTACTTGAATTCTAATTAATCTGTTATGCCATGTTATTGTCTCGTTATCCTCTTATTAAATTTTGATGTATTATTAAATTTTTATAAATTAGTTTTTCTAAAGTTTTAATTTAGATAAGGATAAAAACCAATTTTTTCTTCAACACTTTTTTTTCCCCCTACAATTTCTTTTGAATCTGGAAAGTTTTTACAAACCAGAAATTAAATGAATAAGAGATTAGTTCTAAATAAAAGTTAAATTCTTGAATAAGTGTATATTAATCTATTAGATTTTTTAGTTTTGATTTTATTTCATCTAATTGATAGATTTTTTTCAAGTATTGCTTGAATTTTGATACGATTTAATTGATTTTTCCAGTTATGTTCATGATCCGATCCGATCTGATCCAATTTGATCTAATCTATGTGGTCTTGATGGTTGGAAATGGCGGTAGGTGTGGAGGAGGCGGTTGCAAGTGGTGGTGTTCACCGACATAGTAAATGTTTTTCATGAGTTTTTTTGTTGTGGCTCGGTGTTTTTCATGTAGTTCATATCTGCATATTAAATGTTTAGTATACCTAAAACTTTTCAAACCCTAAGCATGTTGAAAATGATTGATTGATTGTATGCAGACTGGAAAATGAGCAAAGTTAATCATATGGTGGAAATATTATTTATCTATTAAAAAAACCAAAATATCACCGTACAAAATGAGTGATGGGCATAGTCTTAGATAGGGATATGTATGTAACTCGTATTAATTAGTTGAGTGTGAAATCTAGGCAAGGTGTATTTACAAACCTCGTGAAACTAGAACATAATAATTGTGTCTATATATTCAATAAGGATTTTAAAAAATAAGCATATCTTTAGAAGTTTTAGTGAAAGGAGACACTTTTTGATTTTAAATTTAATATTTGATTCTCAGTGATTTAATGTCTTAACTCTTTCATCTAATTATCATTACTTTATTTGCTGTTTAAAATTATACAATATTAAAAATTTACTTTTACCAGTTTGAAAGGTTAATAAAAGATTATTAAAAGTAAACATATACTCTCATGTCTAATATCCTATTTTTGTCGGATACGAACGATACTTGTACCGATTAGTTTCTTAGATTGCATCATGTAATCTCTTGGATTGTACCGATTATCTCTAATGTTGTTCCCTCCCTCAGATGGCTGGATGCTAGACGAGAGAGTATCCCTAAAAGTAAATATAACATTAGAAATAAAATCACATTATAATACAAATAAGATAATATTATTTTTTTTATACTTTTTGATGGTAGATATAAAATTGACATGAACATAAACATTGAAGATGATCATAGTTCATCATATAGATTCGAACTTGTGAACTTCTAGCTTTATTTTCAATAAACAAAAGAAAAAAATATATATACTGATAATGACATTTCCCCCCCCCCCCCCCCCTAAATTGGTTGTGGGAAGTGGTTAGTGCTTTAAGAAGGGGGAAAAAAGGGATAAAAAAAATTAAGAAAAGAGTATAAACAAGGATTAAACAATGGCAATGTTGATGTCGTGATCTGCTCTGACCACAGAGCCCTATTTCCGATAGTAACCCGGCCACGTCGAGGTAGAATTATCCGTTCACTCGAACAGAACGTTGGCGACCTGACTTGACCCGACCAGAAGTCCTTTCTCAGCTTTCAGGGTTACCCGACCAGATTTTACCACCTCATCGAGGTGTGCCACGTACCCGGGCTGGATCATACTCGGAGATTGTTGATGTCGTAATCTGCTCCGACCACAAAGCACTAGTTCCGACCACGCTCGGCGACGTGAAGTCGTTTCCCGTCTTCTTAGAAAGTGATCGAGTAGTCGGACGCCGGCCGACCAGAAACATTAGCCGACCACATCCCACAGGCTCGCTAGAACGGGTTGTGTACTCAGACAAGATTGTGCTCTGAGCACCCGACCCGAGTGGTAGACCATATACCGGCAGAGGTCCTCTGGACCCGCAGTCCACCTCACCTCACAGGTGACGCCAACCCTGTCCAGGCACCCATCAGTTACAGGCGCCGCCCACCTACTTCTGCAGAACATCACATCACATCACCACCCGCCGCCACCTACTCTGATAGAACCTGTCTTGGCAAGCGTCGGCGACAGCCACCCTTTTGTCCCCTACGATGAGTCAGGCCCCACGTGGCATCAGTCCATTGGGCCGGTAGCCCCTGCAGGCCTAAATCCTAGCCACTCACCGGGTTCCTCAGGTAGCCGACCCGACCGGGTCGCCCCGAGCACCTGGACCCGGGAAGGACGCCTATAAATTGAGAAAAAGTTCACTAATCCACGTATAGTCATTTTGCCTTGCCAAATCTCTGCCTCTCCCTATGCTCATTAGTATCCTTGCTTACTTAAGCATCGGAGTGCCCGCGGCAGACACCACACCGGTGTCCCCATCATTCCGAGGTGCTTTTATTTTGCAGGTGATCGATGGCGGAGTGACTGGCCTGTTCTGACCGGACAACCCTACTATATTGGGTGTTGCTGCCGGAGGCGTTTTCGGCATCAACATTTTGGCGCTAGAAGGAGGGTCCCGCGCCTTTCCAGCAACCTCAACTTCTCATCATTCATGCTCCCCGAGCGCACAACCACCCAAGCCATGGCTGAGCAAGACAACCAGGATTTCCAGGACATAGACAACCCGGCGCCCACCAGCTCGAGGGGCACCCAGAGGACCCAGCGTGGAAAAAGAGCCCAGGCACAACGAAGGCCCACTCAGTTGGAGATCCTCACAGAGAACGTCAGAGACCTAATCGAGCTTGTCAGGTCATTGGTAGAGGCACGCAGAGACGCGAACATTGTCCAGTTCCCCGAGGAACCGCCCGAGGTAGCCGTGTCCACACCGAGCAGGCCCCAAGGGTCAAGGAGCCGACAGCGTAACCCCTCGCCCACGGGCGACAAGAGGAGTGACCGGACACACCGCGAGAACCTGGGGCGGCAGCCACAGGAGGGGGTAGAGCTGAGCAGGGTGAGGTCTAAAAGCCATCATTCGCAGGCTACCCATTCGGGAGCAGCCGAGCAACCAGCGGTGACCGGTGGTAACCAGGATAATCGCAGAAGAGAAACCGTGCACATCCGAGAGAGCACGACTTCCATCTTTGATCACCTGGGGAGGCCGGCAGCACACCGGCACTTAGGCTAAGAGCACTCCGTCGACAAGCCTGTCAAAGACAAGGACTACAATCAAACTAGGCTGGACCAGCTCCAGCGGCAACTCTACTAGCTCGTGGGCCAGCAGTACGGGATGGACCAGTTCGGGGCGGTCGACCCGCCCTTCACGCCGGCCATCATGGCGTCTCCGTACCAAGCCAGGTTCAAGATGCCGTCCGTGGCCTCCTACGACGGTTCCACGGATGCAGATGAGCACATCGAGAACTACAAGGCTCACATGTTGATCCAGAACGCCAATGAGGCTACCATGTGCAAATCGTTCTGCCTAACTTTGTCCGGACCCGCTCGCCAGTGGTATCGGAGGCTAGCTCCCGAATCGATCAGCTGCTTTAAACAGCTTGCCGACGTCTTTGCAGCCGCATTCCTGAGCTTGAAGGCCAGGAAGCTAAGAACATCCCACCTGTTCGGCATTAAGCAATGTGAGACGGAGGCACTGAAATAATACCTCAAGCGCTTCGACAGAGCCGTCGTGCAGGTCGAAAGCTGCACCGACGAGACCTTGATGGGGGCGTTCCGAGAAGGCAACAAGGACACGCACCTCGTCTGGACGCTCGCCTATGACAGGCTACCCACCTTCGCGCAACTGAGGGGATCGCCTGGAGGCACACCGAAGCCGACGAGTACGTCAGAGGACGTGGGCTTGTAGCCTGAGAACAACCCCGGCTTCCCGGAAGGAAGTCGGATAAAAACCAAACAGACCAGGGCCGACAAGATAAAGGGAAGGCCATGGTCATGAACTACCGAACTCCGCCAAACCCTAGTCCGAGGACACCAGCAGGGAGATTTCAGCAGTACACCCCGCTGGTGACGACCATCGAGCATATCCTCAACCAGGTTAGCGGTTGGGGACTGCTACGAGATCCACCACCACTCCGAGCAGAACGTGCACGGAGGAACCAGAATAAGTACTGCAACTTCCACAAGGACGTAGGCCATGGCACGAAAGACTGTATACAGCTCCGAGACCAGATCGAGTTGCTGATCCGCGATGGCCACTTGCGGGAGTTCGTTGAAAGAATAATCACTTCAGCGGGGCCGATCAGGCCCGCGCAGGCCCCCCGGCAGAATCCGAGATCTGACGATCGGACTGACGAGCTGGAGCAGGAGCACATAGTCCACACCATCTTTTGTGGAATGGCTATCGGGGTCACCACCAGCAGCCGGAGAAGTTAAGCCCGCGAGGCTCGCCGGTACGCTCGCGGGGAGTACATTAACATGGCGGAGCATATCTCCAAGATATGCCGTCAGGACAGCGCGCCGATTACCTTCACGGATGAAGAGACGGACCGGCTACTCCACCCCCATAACGACGCCGTGATCGGGGAGATCCGAGTAGCTGACAACGTCATCCGTCGCGTCCTGATCGACAATGGGAGCTCAGCCAACATCACGTTCATGGACGCGTTCTCGAGGCTCAAGATCGAGGGCGCCGTGCTCACACCCACTCAAACCCCTCTCAACGGGTTTTCTGGAGAGTGTGTCCGAGCAGCCGGCACTGTTAGCCTCCTGGTCACGTTCGGAGATGGCCTAGAGAGGGTGACCCGGATGGTGGAGTTCATCATTGTAGACCGGCCGTCCGTCTACAACGTTATCCTAAGAAGTCCGACCCTCAATGCGATAAAGGCGGTAGTCTCCACCTACCACCTGGCGATGAAGTTCCCCACCGAAGGTGGAGTCGGTGTATTCCGGGGAAATCAGGAGAGTGCGAGAAAGTGCTACATGGAGGCGATCAACAAAGTGTGCCGAAAGGCCCCTACTCCGATCACTATGGCAGCCGTCTTCACGGTGGACGAAGTCGAAGCCCCTAGTGGAGAGGTCACCCACTTGAGTGACTTGGACCCCAGGATACCCGAGGAGGAGATCCGAGCACACCCGATCGAGCACCTGGTCCCTTACCATTTGGATCCCGAACATCCGGAGAGGACGGTGATGCTCGGCTCGGGACTCAACCCGGGAACCCGAGCAGCACTCGAGGGATTCCTCCAGGAACACAAGGACGTTTTCACCTGATCACACGAGGATATGTCCGGAATCGACCCGACAGTGATGTGCCATCATCTGAGCATCAATCCAAGGCATAAACCCATGATCCAGAAGAGGAGAGCCTTCAACCCGGAGAGATATGCGGCCATCAACGAGGAGGTGAAGAAACTGCTCCCGGGAAGTCACTTACCCGGAGTGGTTGGCCAATGTGGTCCTGGTCAAGAAGGCCACAGGGAAGTGGCGAGTCTGCATAGACTACACGGACCTCAACAAGGCATGCCCGAAGGACTGTTCCCGCTTCCCCGGATCGACCAACTCATAGACGCGACGGCCGTACACGAGTTGCTCAGCTTCATGGATGCGTACTCGGGATACAACCAGATACCCCTGAGTAGATCTGACCAGGTCAAGACGGCGTTCACCACCGACTAGGGCCTCTACTGCTACCAGGTCATGCCGTTCGAGCTCAAGAACACCGGGGCGACCTACCAGCGGCTAATGAACAAGATATTGGCCCCGCTTATCGGAAAATCCATGGAGGTGTACGTGGATGACATCTTGGTGAAGAGCTGGCAAGCGGGTGACCACATCAAGGACCTCCGGGACTGTTTTGACACCCTGCGGCAGTACCGAATGAAGCTCAATCCGGCCAAGTGCGCATTTGGGGTGGAATCAGGGAAGTTCCTCGGGTTCATGGTGAACCACAGGGGGACTGAGATCAACCCCCACCAAGGCCCAGGCTGTCGTCGACCTACAACCACCGCGGACGACCAACGAGGTGCAGAGGCTAACCGGGATGATCGCGGTTCGTGTCCCGGTCTACCGACAAGTGCTTCCCCTTCTTCCAAGTGCGGGGCCAAGGCAAGATCAGCTGGGATGACAAGTGCGGGGAAGCCTTCGAATACCTAAAAGAGTACATGGCCAGCCCGCTGCTGCTGTCAAAACCAGTTCCCAGGGAGGTGTTGTACGTCTACCTCGCAGTATCCAAGAAGGCTGTTAGTTCCGTCTTGATCCGAGAAGACGACAAAGTGTAGTACCCCGTCTACCATAGCAGCAAGGCCTTCCAAGGCGCAGAGGGGAGGTACACCCCTCTGGAAAAGTTGGCCCTGACTTCGGTCTCATCGGCCCGCAAGCTGAGGCCCTACTTCCAGGGTCACCTGATCCGTGTCCCGACTAGCTACCCACTCCGCCAGGTTCTCCAGAACCCCGAGTTCTCGGGACGGACCACAAAGTGGGCCATCGAGCTTGGAGAGTTCGACATCGAATACATTCCACGCACCGCGGTCAAGGCGCAAGCATTAGTCGACTTTGTGGCCGAATTCACGGGCGCTCCCAAACCGACTCCGGAGTCCTCGGAGAAGGCGGTCGATGCGCCCGAGGAAGACGGCCCGACAGCTCGTGACCCGAGGATTCAAAGGTGGAAGCTATTCGTCGACGGGTCCTCAAACTCGAAGGGCTCCGGAGCAGGGCTTGTCCTGGTGAGCCCCGACCAGTACAAGACCAGCCAGGCACTCCGCTTCAACTTCAAGGCGTCCAACAATGAAGCGGAGTACAAAGCTGTTATTGCCGATTCAGTCTAGCCCGAGAACTTGGTGTACAAGACATCGAGGTGTTCAGCGACTCGATGCTCATTGTTAATCAGGTGACCGAGGAGTTCCAGGCAAAGGAAGAGAGAATGACCCGGTATCTGGACAAGGTGAAAGTCCTACTTGGTCAATTCAAGAGCCAGGTTGTTACCCGAATACCGCGTTCAGAGAACATCGAGATAGATGCCCTCGCTCGGCTCGCCTCGGGGAATGACCTCGATGGTCTGGTGTCGTTCCCCATTGAACGGCTAGACCAGCCGAGCATCGAGCAAGAAGAGCAGGTCCTCTGTTTCGAGAACGCCAATACTTGGATGGACTCGATAGTCAGATACCTCGCCGAGTCCCAACTGCCCGAGAACCGAGAAGAGGCTCGGAGAGTCAAGAACACCTCGGCAAGGTACACACTCATCAATGGAAAACTGTACCGCCGAGGATACTCTGCTCCCTACCAACGTTGCGTCGGTCCGGCTGAAGCTGAGTACTTGATGAAGGAGATACACAGCGGTGTGTGCGGGAACCATTCCAGGGGAAGAGCCCTATCTTTCAAGTGCCTTCGACAGGGGTACTATTGGCCGACCATGGGCAAGGATGCGATGTATTTCACTCAGAAATGTCTCAAGTGCAAGCAGTTTGCCAAGGCGATCAGGTCTCACCCCGAGAAGCTTACCTCGGTGGTATGCGCCTAGCCGTTTGCCAAGTGGGCCCTCGACCTGATCGGACCACTCCCTATGGCTCGGTCACAACTTCGCTACTGCATTGTAGCGATAGACTATCTTACGAAGTGGCTCGAAGTGGGGCCGTTGGCCCAACAAACGGAGGCAAATGCACTGGCTTCTTGTGAAAGAACATAATTTGCCGATTTGAGCTCCACCACACCGTGATAACAGATAATGGGAAATAGTTCGACAATCCCAAGTTCATCGCGCTCTGTGAACAGTTCGGGATAAAAAAGTGTTCTCTTCTCCCGGGCACCCCCAGAACAACGGGCAGGTGGAAGCCGCCAACAAGACGATCAAGGAGAACTTGAAAAAGAACCTTGAAAGGCACAAGGGGACTTGGATCGACGAACTACCCAGGGTACTATGGGCCTACCGAACAACTAAGCGCACCGCAACAGGGGAAACCCCATTCGCGATGGCATTCGGGGTAGAGGCTGTCATCCCGGTTGAAGTAGGTCTGTCGAGCCTCTGATTAGAGAATTACGATGAAGAGGACAACGCCAAGCAGATACTACCCGAGCTCGACCTAATCGAAGAACGGCGTGAAAGGCACTAATCCGAACAGCCGCCCGAAACCAGGTCGTAGCCAGGTACTATGACAAGAGGTTTCGACCCTGAGTCTTCCGAGTAGGGAATTTTGTGTTAAAAAAGGTGTTGGTCCAAGAACCCGGGCTCGGCTTGTTTGGTCCAAAATGGGACGGAACATACACGGTCATTGAGATAGTCCGCCCGGGAACGTATCGCCTAGCCAACCAGGATGGCAGATTGCTCGGACATCCATGGAATGCCGACCAATTGAAGCATTTTTATCAGTAATCTTTTGTAAAAATGGCGTTAGCCGATATATACAACAGAGTTTACTCAGAGTTCAATGTTTAATTATCGGTTACTCTTAATACTATCTGCCCATGCAGACACAAACTCCTGTGGTTCCCGAACCACGGAGTTAGGTCCTATGACCGGGCACCGACCAGAATTGGACGTGCCCGACCAGGACCTAAGATAATATCTGCCCATGCAGACAAACTCCTGTGGTTCCCAAACCACGGAGTTAGGACTTATGACCGGGCACCGACTAGAATAGACGTGCCCGACCAGGACCCAAGATTAGATCTGCCAGGAGTACACGGCACAGAGTTAGTTCTCTCGACCACAGAGTTAGTTCTTACTACCAGGCACCAGCCAGAAGTACCCGACTAGGACCCATGATGGTTGGACTTGGGTCAACTTGAGGTTCACCCAGACCAACCAGGGGGGATGGGGGTACTCAGATAGAACTACACTTGATGGAAACAAAAATAATAAGCAGACGAAGACAGAAAAGAAGATCGTTCATTAAAAATAAAAAATAAAAATACATTGAAGTGGAGGGTACAAGTTGGGCACCCACGAACCTAAAAAAAAAGGAGAAGAAAACAAAAGCACAAAAACAGGTTTTAATCCAGCTAGTCCGGGAAGAGGTCACTCATTGATACGTTAAGTGCCAAAGAGGTAGGCTGGTCCGCAGCGGGCTGCCCGGGAGGGACTGGCTGCTGAGGGGTAGTGGGCTGTCCCGGTGCTTCGGGCTGCTCCGGGTCATCGAGAACAACTATGTTCTCTAGCACAGGGGCAGTGCCGGACACCTCGCCCTCTTCCATGGCCTCCTCGATTGCGGTCTCCTCGGACCACTCGGGAACAAAAGACCAGTCCACCCCGACCAATGATGGGTTGGTCGCGATAAACTCGGCATTCATGTCCCGCATACCATCTTGGTACTAGGCAACGAGGCGAGCCCTGAAGTCCTCGGATTCGAGGTACTTTGCAACCGCTACTGCCCGGGCATCGTCGAGTGCGGCGGGGAATGGTGACCTGGAGGTATCGCTTGTGTTCGGCACGGGCATCTGCGAGCTCTTGCTCGGCTTTTTTCAGCGATACCTCCATCTCCAATCGCAAAGTCTCCGCCTGCTCGACGTTTCGCTCGGCCCTTTTGGCCCAGTCCTCGGCCCTTCTCAGCTTCGCCTCAGCCGACTTTGCCAACTCCTCGGCAGCCTTCGTCCTGTCCTCTGCCTCCTTCTTGGCCTCCTCGGCGACAGCCTTGGCGGTCCTCGCCTTCTTCTCCAACCTCCTCGAGGCCCTAGCGTCGGCCTCTGCGGACTTCACGTCGTCCGTCAATCGATTCGCGTGGGCCCTCGTCATCGCGCTCCCAGAGAAGAGGACGCACATGGCCTGGCGACAAGATATCATTCTTACTTACCTCGATCAGCTTGACGGTGGAGTCGCTGATGGCCTCTATATGGTCGGAGCGCCTAGAGGACTCGGCCACCTCGACACTGAGTTGCTCGGCAAATTTCGAGACCATAACCCGGTGTAACGAGGACTCCAGACTAGCCGGCCCGGATCGAGGAGGTGCAGCATCGTGAGGCCTCGGCTCTTCCCAGCTGTTGTGTGGCGCTGGTGGTGGAACGGCCGGCCACTCCTCCCAAGAACGGCTTGTATGGGCATCATGACGGCTTGCTGGTCGTTCATCCTTCGGTCTATCCTCCTTTGGCAGGTCCTCTCTCGGCCTCTCCTCCCTCGACTTGTCCGGGCGTGCCTCAGGACGGCTCGGTGGTCAACTGGTCTGCCCAGCCGAGGGGGGCAGCCGTCTTGGCCAGAACGACCGAGGGTACCACCCCCCTACCCA
This sequence comes from Ficus erecta, assembly GCA_008635985.1. Lineage (NCBI taxonomy): Eukaryota > Viridiplantae > Streptophyta > Magnoliopsida > Rosales > Moraceae > Ficus > Ficus erecta. The sequence goes on from BKCH01001667.1 coordinate 102,215, forward strand.
GCTGATCTTTTCCCTTGCCCTTTCCCAACCTCACGTTCTTCTGCAGTCGGGCAAGGCTCTTTTTCAAGCTCGGACGCTTAGTTTCGCGGCGCTCGCGATCAGTCATCGGTTCAGTAACAAAAAGTGCAAAGTTCGTGAGTGCTCAGATAACCAGATAGGAAAGCAAAGAGAAATAAATATATATATATATATAGTGTAATGACCTTTGATCTGAGGACAGGGCGAAGGCTGCCGAGGAGTTGGCGAGGTCGGCTGAAGAGAAGCTGAGAAGGGCCGAGGACTGGGCCACGAGGGCTAAACGGAACACCGAGGAGGCGGAGACCTTGCGGTTGGAGATGGAGTTGACACTGAAGAAAGCCGAGCAAAAGCTCGCAGACGCCCGTGCCGAACACAAGCGGTACCTCCAGGTCGCCCTTCCCGCCACACTCGATGACGCCCGGGCAGTAGCGGTGGCGGAGTACCTCGAATCTGAAGACTTCAGGGCTCGTCTCGTCGTCGAATACCAAGACGGCATGCCGAACATGAAGGCAGGATTTATCGCGACCAACCCATCGTTGGTCGGGGTAGACTGGTCTTTTGTTCCCGAGTGGTTCAAGGAGGCCATGAAGGAGGGCGAGGTGTCCGGCGCTGCCCCGATGCCTGAGAACATTGTTGTTCTTGACGACCCGGAGCAGCTCGAAGCACTAAAACAACCCCATTGCCCCTGAGTACCCAGTCCCCCCCGAGCAGCCTGCTGCAGACCAGCCGACCTCTCCGGCACTTGACGTCTCAATGAACGACCTCTTCCCAGACCAGCTGGACTAAAAGCTGTTTTTGGGCTTTTGTTTTCTTCTCCTTTTTTTTTTTTTGGGTTCAAAGGTGCCCAACTTGTACCCTCCACCTCAATGTATCTTTTTTTTTAATGAACAATCTTTTCTTTTCTGACTTCGTCTGTTTATTGTTTCTATTGCCTTCCGAGAAAAATATTTTTTTATATTCAAGTGTTGTTCGATCCGAGTACCCCCTCCCCCTGGTTGGTCTGGGTGAACTTCAAGTTGACCCAAATCCAACCATCTTGGGTGCTGGTCGGGTACCTGGTTGTAACTAATCTTAAGATCCGCATGGGCAGATATTAATCTTGGGTCCTGGTCGGGCACGTCCAATTTTGGTCGGTGCCTGGTCATTGGACCTAACTCCGTAGTGCGAGAACCACAGGAGTTGTCTGCATGGGCAGATATTAATCTTGGGTCCTAGTCAGGCACGTCCAATTCTGGTAGGTGCCCGGTCATAGGACCTAATTCCGTGGTCCGGGAACCACAGGAGCTGGGGTCTGCATGGGCAGATATTATTTTGGGTAACCGTTAATTACACATTGAACTTTGAGTAAATTGTATTGTATATATCGGTCAACGCCATTTTTACAAACGATTACTGATAAAAACGCTTCAAGTGGTCGGCATTCCATGGATGTCCGAGCAATCTGCCATCCTGGTCGACTAGGCAATACGTCCCAGGTGGACTATCTCGATTACCGTGTACGGTCCGTCTTATTTTGGACCGAAAGAGCCGAGCCCGGGTTCTTGGATCAACACCTTTTTTAACACAAAATCCCATACTCCGAAGACTCGAGGTCAGAACCTCTTGTCATAGTACCTGGGTTCGACCTGGTTCCAGGCAGCTGTTCGGATCAGTGCCTGATCACGCCGTTCTTCGATTAGGTCAAGTTCGGGCAGCATTTGATCAGCGTTGTCCTCTTCATCATAATTTTCTACTCGGAGGCTCGGCAACTCTACTTCAACCGGGATGATAGCCTCTACCCTGAATGCCATTGCGAATAGGGTTTCCTCGGTTGCATTGCGCTAAGTTGTTCGGTCGGCCCATAGTACCCGGGGTAGTTCGTCGATCCAAGCCCCTTTGTGCCTTTCAATGTTCTTTTTCAAGTTTTCCTTGATCGTCTTGTTGGCGGCCTCCACCTGCCCATTGCTTTGGGGGTGCCCGAGAGAAGAGAACACTTTTTTATCCCGAACTGTTCACAGAGCGCGATGAACTTGGGATTGTCGAACTATTTCCCATTATCTGTTACCACGGTGTGGTGGAGCTCAAATCGGCAAATTATGTTCTTTCACAAGAAGCCAGTGCACTTTGCCTCCGTTTATTGGGCCAACGGCTCCACTTCGACCCACTTCATAAGATAGTCTATCGCTACAATGCAATAGCGAAGTTGTGACCGAGCCATAGGGAGTGGTCCGATCAGGTCAAGGGCCAATTTGGCAAAAGGCCAGGCGCATACCACCGAGGTAAGCTTCTCGGGGTGAGACCCGATCGCCTTGGCAAACTGCTGGCACTTGAGGCATTTCTGAGTGAAATCCATCGCATCCTTGCCCATGGTCGGCCAATAGTACCCCTGTCGAAGGCACTTGAAAGATAGGGCTATTACTCTAGAATGGTTCCCGCACACTCCGCTATGTATCTCCTTCATCAAGTAGTCGGCTTCAGCCGGGCCAACGCAGCGTTGGTAGGGAGCAGAGTATCCTCGGCGGTACAGTTTTCCATTGATGAGTGTGTACCTTGCTGAGGTGTTCTTAACTCTCCGAGCCTCTTCTAGGTTCTCGGGCAGTTGGGACTCGGCGAGATATTTCATGATCGGATCCATCCAAGTAGTGACGTTCTTGGAATAGAGGATCTGCTCTTCACGCTCGATGCTCGGCTGGTCCAGCCGTTCAATCGGGAACGAGACCAGACCGTCTAGGTCATTCCCTGAAGCGAGCCGAGCGAGGGCATCTGCCTCAATGTTCTCTGAGCGCGGTATTCGGGTAACAACCTGGCTCTTGAATTGACCGAGTAGGACTTTCACCTTGTCTAGATACCTGACCATTCTCTCCTCCTTTGCCTGGAACTCCCCGGTTACCTTATTAACAATAAGCATCGAATCGCTGAACACTTCGATGTCTTGTACACCAAGTTCTCGGGCTAGACCGAGTCCGGCAATAACAGCTTCGTACTCCGCTTCATTATTGGACGCCTTGAAATTGAAGAGGAGTGCCTGGCTGGTCTTGTACAGGTCGGGGCTTACTAGGATAAGCCCCGCCCCGGAGCCCCCCAAGTTTGAGAACCCGTCGACGAATAGCTTCCACCTTTGGATGCTCGGGTCACGGGCTGTCGGGCCGTCTTCCCCGGGCGCATCAACCGCTTTCTCTGAGGACTCCGGAGTCGGTTCGGGAGCGCCCGTGAATTCGGCCACAAAGTCGGCTAATGCTTGCGCCTTGACCGCGGTCCGTGGAATGTATTCGATGTCGAACTCTCCAAGCTCGATGGCCCACTTGGTGATCCGCCCCGATAACTCGGGGTTCTGGAGAACCTGGCAGAGTGGGTAGCTAGTCGGGACACGGATCGGGTGACCTTGGAAGTATGGCCTCAGCTTGCGGGCCGATGAGACCAAAGCTAGGGCCAACTTTTCCAGAGGGGTGTACCTCCCCTCTCGCCTTGGAAGGCCTTGCTGCTGTAATAGATGGGGTACTGCACTTTGTCGTCTTCTCGGATCAAGACTGAACTAACAGCCTTCTCGAATACTGCGAGGTAGATGTACAGTACCTCCCCGGGAACTGGTTTTGACAGCAAAGACGGGCTGGCAGGTACTCTTTCAGGCCTTCGAAGGCTTCCCCGTATTTGTCATTCCAGCTAATCTTGCCTTGGCCCTTGAGCGCTTGGAAGAAGTGGAAGCACTTGTCGGTAAACCGGGACACTAACCGAGAGAGGGCCGCGATCATCCCAGTTAGTCTCTGCACCTCCTTGGTCGTCCGCGGTGGTTGTAGATCGACGATGGCCTGGGCTTTGGCGGGGTTGATCTCAATCCCCTGGTGGTTCACCATGAACCCGAGGAACTTCCCTGATTCCACCCCAAAGGCGCACTTGGCCAGATTGAGCTTCATCTAGTACTGCCGCAGGGTGTCAAAACAGTCCCAGAGGTCCTTGATGTGATCGTCCGCTCGCCGGCTCTTCACCAAAATGTCATCCACGTACACCTCCATGGATTTCCCAATGAGCGGGGCTAACATCTTGTTCATCAGCCTCTGGTAGGTTGCCCCGGCGTTCTTGAGGCAGAATGACATGACCTGGCAGCAGTACAGGCCCTGGTCGGTGGTGAATGCCGTCTTGACCTGGTCGGATCTGCTCAGGGGTATCTGGTTGTACCCCGATTACGCATCCATGAAGCTGAGCAACTCGTGTCTGGCCGTCGCATCTACGAGTTGGCCGATCTGGGGAAGCGGGAAGCAGTCCTTCGGGCACGCCTTGTTGAGGTCCGTGTAGTCTATGCAGACTCGCCACTTCCCTGTGGTCTTCTTAACCAGGACCACATTGGCCAACCACTCCGGGTAAGTGACTTCCCGAATGAAACCTGCCGTGAGCAGTTTCTTCACATATTCGTTGATGGCGGCATATCTTTCTAGGTTGAAAGCTCTCCTCTTCTGGATCATTGGTTTATGCCTCAGGTTGACGCTCAGATGATGGCACATCACCGCCGGGTCGATTCCGGGCATATCCTCATGTGACCAGGCGAAAACGTCCTTGTGCTCCTGGAGGAATCCCTCGAGTGCTGCTCGGGTTCCCGGATTGAGCCTCAAGCCGAGCATCACCGTCCTCTCCGGATGCTCGGGGTCCAGATGGTAGGAGACCAGGTCCTCGACCGGGTGTGCTCGGATCTCCTCCTCGGGTATCCTGGGGTCCAAGTCGCTCAAGCGGGTGATTTCTCCACTATGGGCCTCGACCTCGTCCACCGTGAAGACGGCCGCTACAGTCATCGGAGCGGGGGCCCTTCGACACACCTTGTTGACCGCCTCCATGTAGCACTTTCTCGCACCCTCCTGGTTTCCCCGGAGTACACCGACTCCACCCTCGGTGGGGAACTTCATCGCCAGGTGGTAGGTGGTGACCACTGCTTTTATCGCGTTGAGGGTTGGCCTTCCCAGGATAACGTTGTAGACGGACGGCCGATCTACAACGATGAGCTCCACCATTCGGCTGGGCCATCTCTGATCGTGACTGGGAGACTAACAGTGCCGGCTGCTCGGACGCGCTCTCTAGAGAACCCGTAGAGAGGAGTTTGAGCGGGGTGTGAGCACGGCGCCCTCGATCCTGAGTCTCGAGAACGTGTCCATGAACATGATGTCGGCAGAGCTCCCGTTGTCGATCAAGACTCGACGAATGACGTTGTCGGCCACTCGGATCTCTCTGATCAGCGCGTCAGTATGGGGGTGGAGTAGCCGGTCTGCTTCCTCTTCCTTGAAGGTGATCGGGGCACTAACTTGACGGCATGTCTTGGAGATATGCTCCGCCATGTTGATGTACTCCCCGCGAACGTAACGGCGAGCCTCACGGGCATAACTTTTCCGGCTACTGGCGGTGTCTCCGGTAGCCGTTCCACCAAAGATGGTGTGGACTATGTGCTCCTGCTCCGGCTCTTCAGTCCGATCGCCAGGTCTCGGATTCTGCCGAGGGGCCTGTGTAGGCCTGCTCGGCCTCACGGGGGTGATGATTCTCTCCACGAACTCCCGCAAGTGGCCATCGCGGATCAGCAGCTCGATCTGGTCTCGGAGCTGTATACAATCTTTCGTGTCGAGGCCTACGTCCTTGTGGAAGTTGCAGTACTTATTCTGGCTCCTCCGTGCACGGTATGCTCGGAGTGGTGGTCAATCTCGAAGCAGTCCCCGACCGCTCACTTGGTTGAGGACATGTTTGATAGTTATCACCAGCGGGGTGTGCTGCTGAAATCTCCCAGCTGGTGTCCTCGGACTAGGGTTGGGTGGAGTCCGGTTGTCCACAACCACGGTCTTCCCTTTATCTTGTCGGCCCTGGTCGATTGGGTTTTTATCCGACTTCCTTCCGGGAAGCCGGGGTTGTTCTCGGGCTACAAGCCCACATCCTCTCACATACTCGTCGGCTTCAGCATGCCTCCAAGCGATCCCCTTCAGTTGCGCGAAGGTGGGTGGCCTGTCATAGGTGAGCGTCCAGACGTGGCGCGCGTCCTTGATGCCTTCTCGGAATGCCCCCATCAAGGTCTCGTCGGTGCAGCTCTCGACCTGCACGACGGCTTTGTCAAAGCGCTCGAGGTACTCTTTCAGTTCTTCCGTCTCACCTTGCTTAATGCTGAACAGGTGGGATGCTCCTAGCTTCCTGGCCTTCGTGCTCAGGAAGGCGGCCGGGAAGGCGTCGACAAGCTGTTTAAAGCAGCCGATCGATCTGGGGGCTAGCCTCCAATACCACTGGCGAGCAGGTCCAGACAGTGTTAGGCAGAACGATTTGCACAAAGCAGCCTCATTGGCGTTCTGGATCAGCATGTGAGCCTGGCAGTTCTCGATGTGCTCATCCGCATCCGTGAAACCGTCATAGAAGACCATGGACGGCATCTTGAACCTGGCTGGGTACGGGGATGCCATGATGGCCGGCGTGAAGGGTAGGTCCACCGTCCCGAACTGGTCCATCCCGTACTGGTGGCCCACGAGCTGGTCGAGCTGCCGCTAGAGCCGGTCCAGCCTAGTTTGATTGTAGTCCTCGTCCTTCGCAGGCTTGTCGACAGAGTGTTCTCGACCTAAGTACCGGTGGGCTGCCGACCTCCCCAGGCGATCAAAGACAGAAGTCGTGCTCCCTCGGATGTGCACTGTTTCTCTCCTGCGGTTACCCTGGTTACCACCGGTTGTCGCTAGTTGCTCGGCTGTTCCTGAGCGGGTAGCCTCTGAATGACAGCTTCTAGACCGCACCCTGCCCAACTCTGACCCCTCCTGTGGCTGCCGCTCTAGGCTCTCGCGGTGCGACCGGTCGCTCCTCCTGTCGCCCGTGGGCGAGGGGTTACGCTGTCGGCTCCCAGACCCTGGGGGCCTGCTCGGCGTGGACTCGGCCACCTCGGGCGGTTCCTCGGGAAACTGGACAACGTTCGCGTCTCTGCGGGCCTCCACCAATGACCTGACGAGCTCGGTAAGGTCTCGGACGTTCTCCGTGAGGATCTCCGTCTGGGTGGGCCTTCGTTGCGCCCGGGCTCTTCTTCCACGCTGGGTCCTCTAGGTGCCCCTCGAGCCGGTGGGCGCTAGGTTGTCTACGTCCTGGAAATCCTGGTTGTCTTGCTCAGCCATGGCTTGGATGGTCGAGCGCTCGGGGAGCGCGTGTGATGAAAACTTGAGGTTGCTGGAAAGGTGCGGTGCCCTCCTTCTAGCGCCAAAATGTTGATGCCGAAAATGCCTCCAGCAGCAACACCCAATGTAGTAGGGTTGTCTGGTCAGAACAGGCCAATCACTCCGCCGTCGATCACCTGCAAAATGGAAGCACCTCGGAATGATGGGGACACCGGTGTGGTGTCTGCCGCAGGCACTCCAATGCTTAAGTCAACAAGGAAACTGATGAGCGTAGGGAGAGGCAGAGATTTGGCAAGGCAAAAATGACCATACCTGATTTTGTGTGCTTTTTCTCTATTTATAGGCGCCCTCCCCGGGTCCGGGTGCTCGGGGCAACCCGGTCGGATCGGCTACCTAGGGCACCCGGTGGGTGGCTAGGATTTAGGCCTGCAGGGGCTACTGGCCCAATGGACTGGCGTCACGTAGGGCCTGACTCATCGTAGGGGACAGAAAGGTGGTTGTCGCCGGAGCCTGCAGGGGCAGGTTCTGTCAGAGTAGGTGGCGGCGGGTGGTGATGTGATGTTCTGCAGAAGTAGGTGGGCGGCGCCTGTAGCTGATGGGTGCGAGGACAGGGTTGGCGTCAGCCGTGAGGTGAGGTGGACTGCGAGTCCAGAGGACCTCTGCCAGTCTATTGTCTACCACTCGAGTCGGGTGCTTGGAGTACAATCTTGTCTGAGTATACAGCCCGTTCTAGCGAGCCTGTGGGATGTGGTCGGCTAATGTTTCTGGTCGGCCGGCGTCCGGCTACCCGATTAGTTTCTGAGAAGACGGGGACAGACTTCACGTCGCTGAGCGTGATCGGAACTGGTACTTTGTGGTCAGAGCAGATTACAACATCAACAATGACTTTCTCAATTAATATGTCTTAATCATCTTTGAGACTAATTTTTTAATATAGCCTAGGAAGATATCCATGTTGGAAGCGAGTGAGACAACTTGGACACCATTTATATGTCTTAATATGCTGTTTTTTTTAATTACAATTTTTTTTTGAATAGGAAAATGCAAAGCAATTTGAAACAATAACGTATTCATCATTATTTTTTTTCATCAAATTTTCATATTAAGACCGTTAATATAATTTAGGTTAGCAAATAACCGCTGAGCTAGTTTTGGGTGGGAAAGAAAAAATTTGGATAAGAACTCAAGAGCAAAGAATAGTCATCATACAATCGCCTCACCTCAAACAAAGCTCTTTCTCTCCATCAAAAAATTACTCAGAAATCCGTCTCCTGTTAGAATCTCCATTACATTCTTCAAGTTCTTCATTTCTGGAACATTTTTCAAAATTTACCTAAGTTTGTCTCTGGAAGCAACCCATGTTCGCCTTCGGAGTGATTCTGAGCCCCATCTGTAAACACTCCAGAGGCAGTAACCCATCTCCGGCTTACCATACCCAAATTTCCATCAACTATTGGATTACTCCTCCCACATTTCTTCAATCTCACCAGTTTCTTTTAGTCGATTCTCTTGTGTTTGCTTGCAGGTTCTTTTCAGTGATTTGGCAACGGAGGATGTCCTGGATGCCATCCTCCTTCGACTCCCTCTGAGCCTAATCTGTCCTAAATCATGATGGAGGCCCTACCTTAGTATTCTACTATAACTCTTTAACATCTCTGGCCACGCTGGAGCCATCACTGGCCAGCCAGAGATAGCCACATTGACAGCCCCGACACTTCACCCATCGGATTTACGGGGCCCCATCAACACATATATATTTTTTCTATTTAGAGAAAAATTTCTCAAATATGTATAATCATGTACATCACACATGTTTTTAAACTAGTAATAAAAGAAATGCAAGTCCCATCAGAGCTGAATATATGATTAATCTAATTGCCTTAAATTGATTAAGACTTAACCAGATCTTTGGTAAATATTGTCAAACAAGGTCCAAACATTAGACTTAAAATAAGAGAGAGCTAATCCTACCTAAATTCTCTTGCTATTTTTAAATCTCAAGTTGCACTTATCTCAATTTTCTTAAGACCCACATACTAATATCACTTTTGGGTGGCCAATAATGTTTGCACAAGCACCGGGGGAAAGCAGCAAAGATGGAATAAGAATATGACCAAATTGCCAGACATATAGAATAATAAAAAGATCTCTTCCACCAGGGAAAAAAATAAGATCAAAGAAAAGAAGAAAAAGAAAAAGATCACTTCATAGTACAATAATCCCTAAAGCATTTGCATTTTTGAAAATACTAATTTTATCCTTCCTAATTAACTTATATTAAATACAATTTAAAGCAATATTAAACTAAACAATTAAATAAAGTCAACTCTTAAAACTTAAAAATTTCTCCTACTAATAAAAATATTTCTTTGATCATTTTCATATTTTGTTGTTAAATTTTTTTAGTTAATTCACAATTATTTAAGATAGATTGAAAAGGTAATCTTGAAATTTTCAAGAGTATTTTATGACTGATTTAAAAAAACAAAAGCAAAAACAAAAGGTGAATTGGGCAATTATATAAGTAAAGTGGGAAAAATGATATTTAGACTAGATATAAAGTGTGTTTTAGAACTTTTGTTTCCTGATATTTTAATGCCCATCATACATCCAAGCAAATTCCTTTTCTTATCATCTTTTCAAGAGCGCTCACTCCTCTTTTTCTTTCAAAGTTCAGTGACCTATTTCCCACTTCCTTTTTCACATATGCATTGACCGTGTTCTGATTGATCATTTACCCTCAGAAAAAAATAAAATAAAAAAGAGATTAAAGATCTGATAATTTTCAAAACAGTTGGTTAATTATTATCATTTAGAAAATGGAATAATTTTTAAAATGATATTTGAATAGACACTGTAAACAGTTATTTGAAAAAATGAGTTTCTAACAAATCCATAAAATCTTAGTATATTTTAATAAAGTACATGAATTTTGATTTGTTTCTTTCTTCGTCACTAACACATGGAAAAAAAATCATCATAATTAAAAATGAAATTACAAAAAACTATAGCATTTTAAAACTTCAAACATAATTAAAAAAACTTTTAAATCAGAAAATATTACAGTGTAAAATAGGTTTGAAATGAAAATGAAAAGAGTGAAAATTAGTATGATTTTATAAATGAGTTCATTTTCATATGTAATTTCAGGTTACGAAACATTCTTTGAAAATAAAACCAATCGCATACACGAAACAAACGGGCCCAAACCTTTGATAGTTTTTTTTTTATTATTTTTATTATTTTTTATTATTATAAAAAGTTTTCTGTGACTTTTTTCTATACCATGTGTATTTGCAATTCATTAAACAAAGTTCAAAATTTTGCTCAAGAATTTAAACAAAGATGAAATTAATGTATGTAATATCAAATTTTTTGGGTGCAAACATAACATTCAAAGTATTTCAACGCAAAAAAAAAAAATGACATCATCTTTTTTTTTTTTTTTGGAGAAATATTTGACATCATCTAAAATGATATATTTTTTTAAATAATCAAGTGTTTCCTTAAAAAAAAAAACATAACATCAAACAAAACAATTTCGTAATTATTTAATTTAGTAATTGCATACGTCAAAAGTCATTTTTTATTTATTTACGTCTATGTACAAAATGAAATGTAAAGATTAAAAAAAATAAATGAAATTGTGGAAAAAAAACCCATTTTATTTATTTATTTATTTGCTAGAAACTCGTTTAATAGCAAATAGAGGCCAAACAAATCTGTAAAGAGACATTAAAAAAAATCTGTAAAGAAAAACAAAAACGTAAAAAATTAGTTTTTATAATCTTTTGCGGGAGAAAAACTATTTAAACAAAAAGAAGCCTTAATTTAAAGAGAAAAAGTGAAAGTTGAAATATGCCTCAGAGGAAAAAAAAAAAAAAGTGAGCCTACATGTAGTGCCCACATCATAATGATTTGATGGTCAGTCATGTGACATTAAGTTGGAAGTTGGAATCTTATATGGGGCCCACATCATAATGATATTCTGCTCAGCCATGTGACAACAAGTTGGAACCCACTCGACTATTTAGGATTGTTGAAATATAGTGCCATTTCTTTTCCTTTCGGCAATCATATTCGTTTTTTAATCCAACAAATATTTTGAATGTTTACCTTTTTTTATTTTTTTATTTTTAATTCATATAAGCAACAACATATTTAGGGGGTGTTTGGTAAATGAATTTGAGTTAAAATTTGTAAATTTAAATAGTAATTTTGATTGACTTTTTTAGAAAAGATAAAAAAATTTTGAGAAAAAAGACAAAAATTAAATTGATGGTGATGAGTTTAAACTAATCACCCAAACACCCCTTAATAATGACACGAGACAATCAACTAAAGGATATTCAGGAAGAAAAACCTTAAGAATCTATATATAGATTTTAATAAATTATAATTATCATGTCATTATTGACTTGTAAAAAAAATTATGATACTTATAAATTACTTAATGCGCTCCCTTATATATATAACCTGTTGTAAGTAAGCAAAAACATCCAGTATCATTGGATGTCCTTTAACCAAAGCTCACCGTTAGATCTCTAATTCAATAACCATGCATTTCCATGGTTTGGATGTTTGGTGGGATGGGTGGAATTATATTATAATCTCCACTTTTTTTTTTTTTTAAATTTTTAACCAGCTGGCATGTGAGCAATTATTTTTCTTAAATTTATCCTTCACCTTTGCCAAGAGTACTCTGCACTCACTCTGACCATTCTTTCAACGTTCATTGACCTACTCCCACTGTTTTTTTTATCCCCCTTTGCCTGTTGTTTCCAATTATCTTTTATATGCACCGACTGTATTTTGAGTGATCATTTACCCTACAAATTTTTTTTTTTTAAGATATGATAATTTTAAAAACAATTAGTATTGGAATTATTATCATTTAAAAAAGGGAATATTTTTTGAAATAGTATTTAAATAGATATTGCAAACAGTTATTTAAAAACAATTACTTAAAAAAAATGAAATGAGTTTCTAACAAATCCTATAAAATCTCTATATATTTTAATAGAGTATTTAGATTTTGATTTGTTTCTTTCTTCGTCACAAACACATAAAAAAAATCATCTTAATCTGAAATGAAATTACAAAAAATTATAACATTTTAAAACTTGAAACATATGGGGTGTTTGGTGTGTAAGTTTGAGTTAAGATTTGTAAGTTTAAATAGTAAATTTTTTTGAATTTTCAGAAAAGACAAACAACTTTTTAGGGAAAAAGATAAAAAACATGATGAAAAAGTATAATTTAATTTAAACAGGACTCTTTGCCAAACAAGACCATAATTAAAGAAACTTTTAAAACAAAAAATATTATAATGTAAAATAAGTTTGAAATGAAAATAAAAATAATAAAAATTAGGATGATTTTATAAATGAGTTTCATTTTTATATATAATTTTAGGTTATTAGATATTCTTTGAAAATAAATTGAATCGCATACACGAAACAAAGATATCACTTTTGGTTGGCTAATGGTATTTGCACAAATATCGATGGCAAGCATTGAAGGTTGGAAGGTGAGTTGTCGCTTTTGAGTAAAGCCAAATTAACAGCAGATAAAGCATAAGAAAATGATCTCTTCCAAAAAAGAAAAATGTTATTTCCTGATATTTTAACGTCCACTTGCCTTTAATCAAGCTAGTGAACAAGCCCTTTTTCTGATTGCCCTTCACCTTTTTTAAAGAGGACTTACTCACTATTCTTTTTTCTTTTCACATTTGCACAACTTTATTGATTTGCACGGCTCTTTTTTCCTTTCCGTTAAACTCCCTTATAAATCAAATAAAATATTATTAAAATTATCAATTTTATCATAAAAATACTAAAATATCACAACTCCCCCTGGCACGAATCCCAGATCAAAGGTTAATTCATAATTACAATAATATTTAAGATAGATTGAAAATGTAAGTTTTAAATTTTCAAGAGTATTTTATGATTGATTTATAAAAATTGTACGAATGTCTGGATTTGTGAGACTCCTAGTGTAGTCTCTAATACTGTTTTCTTTGATAACATTCCTGAATAAAGTATTCCTTATTCAAAAAAAAAAAAAAAAAAAAAAAGAGGGAAATGAATTTTTAGACCAGATACAAAGGGTGTTTTAGTACTTTTTCTTTCCTGACATTTTAATGCCCATCATACATCCAAGCAAATTCCTTTTCTTATCATTTTTCACCTTATTGAAGAGCACTCGTTTCTCTTTGTTTTTTCAAAGTGGCCTATTTCCTAATCCCTTTTCACACATGCACTATTGTTTTCTGAGTGATCATTCACCCTCAGGGGAAAAAAAAAAAAAAAAAAAAGAGGGGATTGAAGGTGTAATAATTTGAAAAATAATTGGTTTTGGAATTATAATCGTTTTGAAAATGGAATAATTTCTGAAAAAATATTTGAATAATTATTTACAAAAATGATTTTCTAACAAATTTAATAAAATCTTAGTATATTTTATTAGAGTATATAGATCTTAATTTATGCTCTCTTTGTTATATATACATGGAAAATATATTCATCTTAATCAGAAATAAAATGATCAAAGTTATTACATTTTAAAACTTGAAATACAATTAAAAAAACTTTTAACTCAGAAAATATTACAGTGCAAAGTAGGTTCGAAATGAAAATGAAAAGAGTAAAAATTTGGGATTTAATCAATGAGTTTCATTTTCATATGTAATTAAAAATATGGTTATTAAACGTTATTTGAAAAAAAAAAAAAATGAATTGCGTACTCGAAACAAAGGGGCCCAGATCTATGAAGTTTTGTCAAACAAGGTTCAATCGTTGGACTTTGGACCCACGTAAGGCCAATATCACTTTGGGGTGGCCAATGATATTTGCACAAATATCGATGGCAAACCACTACAACAAAAAAGCCCTTTAACGACATTTCAAAAATGTCGTAGAATGGATTCCACGACATTTTTGAAAAGGTCGTGGAATGGGGGTGCCGTGGAAAGTATTACATTTTTTACGACATTTGTTTAGATGTCGTGATCCATGTCGTGAATTCTTTGTCCTCGACATTAAAGTGGTGTCATCTATTACCTTCCGTTTGGTATGTCTTTACATATGACAACAATTAAAAAATGTTGTGATTGGTATGTATCACATCAGTTCAAAAATGTCGTCATAGATGTGTATCATAGCAGTTTTTTAAATGTCATGATTCACACATATTGCAACAATTGAAAAATGTCGTGATTAGAAACAATTTACGACATTGAAAGAATGTTGTTTTTGGAAAACCATGACATTCATAAGACGACATGGAAATCATTTCCATGACATTGGATAAGTATCATGTATTGTTGAATTATTATTATTATTTTTGATTATTTATAATTATAAATACAAATTTTGGAATACACAAATTATTGAAAAAATTAAATTTTACTAAAATAATATTATTGATTATTGATTATTTACAATTGTAAATACAAATTTTAGTTCATATAGTTAAAAAGAATACATTATTACACAACACGAAAAATAAAACTTTCGGTGTTAATAAATTTCTAAGAGCCAATGTCAATGCATTTGAATTGGAGGTCTTGTTCAAGGAATTCCTTGGTTATCTTTTGCTTGTTCTCATCTTTGAAGAATTGCTTCAGGCTTGCTCTTCTTTTTCACCATTTCGGGGAAGCTTCTTTCTCAACTTGATTCCTCCTTTGGCTGCAATACAATAAAAATCAAATTATTCTCTCTCTCCACATCACATGTGTGCAAGTTCATATGCATGGAAACATATAATGATATACTAGGACCAATACTTCAAGATATATATGACTTTCTCATAAACATACCTCAACATCGCACCGAAGGTTGTTCGATGTATAGAAATCCCCCGTGTTAAAATATGAATGAGCAAATTCTTCAATACTCTCAAGCCTGCAAATCATTATTCAATGTATATTATAGTTCTCATTCAGAGAAGTTGTCATAGGAAGGAAATGAAAGAAAAAGTTGCTGGATCCAATTAGAAATGGAAATGTTTATACTTGGTTTTGATGAGGAAAGCTAAAGTACCTATAAACAACACACCATGATCCAGAGATTTTTTTTTTTTTTTTTTTTTTCATTTTTTCTCTTCCGAAAGATACCAAAAATCAGATAGTTGGCATCTATCAGCAGAATAGAAATCTAGAGCCACAGATGCAAATACAGATGTAAAACCGATTTCTTGTTCATATGAATTCTCACCTAGATAGAATCTAACAAACATTCAAAAAAAAATATACATATGCTGTCTTGCCTTCAAATCTGGGAGAGGGATGTATATTCGCTTATCAAAACGTCGACGAATAGCCTGCATTCACTTTGCATTAGCCAAACTCAACACAAATAAGATTATTGTAGTTTTTCCACTCCCCTCCCCCGGCAAGAAACACAGAAGATTAGAAGGGTATTATTATCTAACCTGATCAAGAGCATAAGGAGTATTCGTGTGCATATTAGTTAAAATGAAGGCTACGAGATTCCTCCCAAAGCACATAATGATAATACCTGCATCTGTAGAAGTTCTGTTGTGATACGTCGAGATGCTTCACTCTCATTGCCTTCACCCCGTTGGCCGCACAAGGAATCCATCTCATCAATGAAAATAATAGAAGGAGCACTATCACGAGCCATCTGGAAAAGATTTGACAATAGCTTTTCACTTTCCCCCATCCATTTTGAAACAAGGTCTGATGAGGAAACACTGCGGAGACACCACAGAGCTTGTCAATGCACCAAATTGAACTGATGCATAGAGAAGTAATACGAAATAATATTTTCTGCCCATAGGCAATCTGTAATATGTAAATCAAAAGTACGACTAGCATCCTCAAAGAAATATGTAGAAAAATCATGTTACAAAAAGGCAATGTAAACACACATACACAAACGTGGGCAATCTGTCTAATGAACATAAGGAGTAAGACAAACATCCTGAATCAAATATGTCGAAGAAACATATTACACAAACATCAGAGGCAAGGAACATAATTTAATACAAAGTTCACGTATATGCACCAAAAACGAGTATCATTGCAGTTAGAAATTGTAATATAAAGTTTATGTATAAAGCATTTCACTCTAGTGCATTAAGCTTCTAAAAATATGAAGCTACAACGAAGAATGTCTATTAAGAACCATAAAGTCAACAATACAAGCCTATGCTAAAATCAAAGTCAACATAATATAAAACCTTTTTGATTAAAGCAACAGTGGAGGTTCTGTTTATTAGAGGGCGTGAACGAGGGCGTTCGATTTCGATCCAGCGGACGATTGTGGACGGGGCTCTGTTTTGGAATTGCAAAAACCATTACTACAAAATTGAAACTTGAAAGCAAATAAAATTGATAAGAGAAACAAATTACCTATGAGCATGTTGGGGGGAGATTCTTGTGCGAAGCAGAGATGAAAGAAACAAGGAAGAGCGGATGATTCTGGACGATTGATAACAGCAGACGATTATGGACGAGGCTCTGTTTTGGAATTGCAAAAACCATTATCACAAAATTAAAACTTGAAAGCAAATAAATTTGATAAGAGAAATAAATTACCTATGAGCATATTGGGGGGAGATTCTTGTGCGAAGCAGAGATAAAAGAAACAAGGAATAGCGGACGATTGTGGACGATTGATAACAGCGGACGATTGTGGACGATAGCCATCGAATTCTGGGTGGGATCTGTTGGCTGAGAAGAGATGGAAAGAATGGAAGGGAGTGAGAAGCTTTTTGGGGGAGTTTCTTATAATGAAGGGGGAGAAGGGAGGGAATAACGGAGATGAGGGAGGAAAAGCAACACAACAAATTTAAGTTGGCGGGAATTTGAATTTCGCCAGAAAAATTTTTGCCTTCTAATTGCTAAGAAGTTTTAAGTTGAATTGCCGCCCACTGTTTTTGATGAAGAATTGCCGCCTTTTTTTAGTTTAATTTTAATTTGTTTGCTCTAGAAGAATATTTCAAAAATTTATAATGAATTCAATATTTCTTAAAAAAAAACGTCTAAACTTTATAGTTAGAGTTTTTTTTTTAATCGTATTTATATGATGTATATAGGTAGAAAAAAAAAACATCGAGATTTATATGTACAGTGCGAACTAAAAAAAATGTTCGATAAGAGTATAAATAGGAAAAAATATTTAACTAATTATTTGCATTTATAATGTCATGTATATATCCCTTAAAAAATGTCTTCTTTAACATACAAGAATATCTCCTGTATAGCGGTAAAGTTAAATTTCAACATTTGTGGAGGAAAATTAATTTTCAAATATTATAACTTTAAACACAATGTAGAATAACTATAAAATGTTAACGGTAAAAATTTGCTAACAAAATGTATGATATGAAATATCTGAAATTAAGAGAATAAATAAGTGCAATAAAACAGAGAATATGAAGATTTATAGAAGTTTGTGATCTGATTCTTTGAAGAATGACTACGCCCTTTACTATCTTTAGTAGTTAGTTAGTTACCATACATTTTAATCTATCAAACGTCAATTAGGGCTTTGAAAAGCTTACAAACTTATTTATATCCTGCTATGAGATAACCCTTTACAATATTTGAATTAACTTTAATATATTTCTATTATTCATAAAAATAATTATGTGAGTGCAAATCTCGACTACGTAAACCTTATCTATTGATCAAGGCGTGTTCAAACTTTATATTTGTGATATGACTTGCAATACTTTAATATCAAAGTTCCTCTTAGTTATCCATTTCCCATTGAGGATGCTGTAAGCATCATAAATAACTTGTTTGATAAAGGCATCAAAGTATGCGTTTGCCTCTCAGGTTCGGACTAATTTTTCATCTCAGTTTTTGTTTTTTGTTTTTTGTTTTTTTGAAAAATCAACAAAAATTATAACAAGTTTTTAAAAAGTCAATCAACTACAACATAATAATTTCATTTTAAACCCATGTTCCAAACAAAGCCTTAGTCTTAGCTATCTATCAACATCAAACATATGAGTTTCATCGTCTTTTAACTTTTTTTTTTTTTAGACGGCATATTTTTGTGGTTTTGATTGAAAGCTCTTCTAAAAAACTAAAGAACTTTTAAATAATTATTCAAACACTTTCCGAAGCAAATTTTGAATTTAAAAAGCCAAAAGTAGTTTTCAAGAAACTTTGTCGCTTGATTTTTGGGATTGCCCCTAAGAAAGGGTACACCTTTGAATTATTACTTCATCTATAGTGGTTTCTGTTTTTTGACCTCCAATTAGATAAATTAAAGGTCAACATGACATATCTTACTAAAATTACCCCATACTAGCTAGTTAAAAAGGTAATAATAGATTACCACCGGTAATCTACTGGATGTCATCAAAATCAACATGGGTCAGTTACGGTCTCTCGTTGTCGAAGTTGATCTCCGATTACCAAAGAGTATTTTGAAAAGTAATCACTTAAGAGTATTTTGAAAAGTAATCTCCCATAATATGTTCATTTCAAACACAAAATAACCAGCTGTTTCAAGCTCGATCGCCAAAAAATATCCTAGTACATTACTTACAGTAATCTACTAACGTTTCCAACTCCAACTGCTGGAAAGTATTATGGTAGATTACTTTTTGTAAGCTACTTGATTATATTTTATTACCAACACAAAAGGGACAGAGTCGATCACAAGAAAGCATTGGCTCGAAACTATTTTTTTTAAGCATCCATTGTCTAATTCAATTATGAAAAAATCTTTTAAAATCCAATCAATTTAGTCCAATTTATTTTAACATAATATACTAAAGTAAAAACTTTAAGCTAATAGTAATCATTGTCCGTATTTAAAAGAAAAAAATACTAGAAAAAATATAAACACAAAAATAAATATCATCACACGATTAGCATGACAAGCCTGCCAAGGAAAAACATTTTCCAATTTGTCAATCTACTTTCAATTCTTCAATATATAATTTGTTGATAGGTAGCTAAGATTTCGCATATCTCGGTACTCGGTTATGACTAGATTCGCTTGTAGCAGTACTAGCATCTAAGTATTGAATCTTTAAAAAACCATCATGATAACACATACAAGTTTCAACGACAATTTTTAAAACCGTTATTGAATCTTGCTTTCAATTTGTGTCGCGCCCAAAAACAGACTTTAGACAACTTTTTTTTTTTTTACAAAAACATCATCCAAAATCCTTCGTTTATTTACAATTTTGTAGTAAACTGCCAATGAAAATAAAAACTACACGAAAATTATATAATCTGTTATAAGACTTCTGATTTCCAAACACAAGTTATAAAAAAGTTACTTGCTTAAAAAAAATAAAAATAAAAAAGCTAGTTTTGCTTTTTCCTCTCCCATCCTAATCCTATCATGAGTCTTTTTTTATTAATATTGAATTAAATACAAGTCTCTCTTGGAAAAAATGGGCTCATACCTGAAAAAAGATAGCCTTTTATTTTTATTTTTTTATTTTGCCAACGAATCGAGGCGGAGTTGGTTTTCTTGAGCCAGTAATAATCATTGATGTAACCTTAGTGAATTTTTAGGGCCAACAGGGCCCCAAAAAAAGTGGTAATCTTTATCCTCATCCACATAAGATAAAAATAACTGCCAAGTTGGTTATTATTTAACTTTTCGATTATTTACACATGTTTGGTGTTAAGATTTGGATCACAAATTCCAACTTAATTTTTATTTTTTTTTTAAAAGTTAATCTTAATTTTACTATTCACAGTTACAATTATAATTTTATAACTCAAATTTCAAAAGTCCATAATTTTGCATGTACAAGTTCAAATGAGATTATTTTTTTTAAAATTGTATAAAATTTCAAGACGAACGAAATAATCTTCATATTGATTTTTTTTTTCCTGAGCACATTTCAAGTTATTTTACTTTTTAACTTCATCAATTCCAACACTTCACCAAACGCAAAACTTAATTCAAACCCAAATTTTACTATCCAAACTCGTCCACCAAACATGGGCCTAGTTTCATATTAATAGTAACTTCTAGTTTTACACGACACAGTAACTCAAATTTTTTTACTATTATGCAAATGACTGAACTTCTATAATAAAAAAAAAAAAAAAAAACTGAATAGAAATTGAACACGTTCAGATCACTTCAGATTTGATTAAGGTTAAAATTGTAACTAAATTCTTTAAAGGAAAACTATACCTTTAAAACGTCTCTAATGACACAATATATTTTTAATAACAATACAATTTACTTTCAAAGTATCTCTATTTATTTTAAAAAAATATTTAATTACGACTTTATCTATAACTAAATCTCATGTGATCATAAAGTGCTTAATTTTACAGAATATTAATAGGGAGAACGTTGACATAACATGAGTAAAAAAGTTTAAGAGAGTGTGATGTATAAAATCAAAAGTCAAGTGGTAACATTAGATGAGATTTATACTTTGGGACCATTTATAACAATTAAAACAAATACCATTCACTTTTAAAGATATACTAGTTTTGGTCCATTGTTTCAATTTTTTGGTTTTTCTGGATATATATATATATATATATATATTTATATATTTATATACTAGTCTAAAAACATGTGCAATACACATGATTAAACCTATTTAAGAAAATTTATTTAAATAAGAAAAAAGATATCAATAAAAAGTAGACAAAAAAAAAAAAAGCAAATAATGTCCCAAAATGAAAAAAGAAAGCATGAAAAAAATAAAAATAAAAACTAAAAGGTTAAAAATAGACTTTTAAAAAAGGATAAGTCTGTGGTAGAGATCCTTTGGTCTCTACCGGTACATACATTTTTTAAGCCGTTGAGATTTAATCGAACGGTTGAAACGTTGTTGGTGTACCATACGTATCATACACCTTACCTCACATTATCCTTTCCACCCCAAAGTCTTCTCCATCGCCGGCGACCTTCCCGTCGCCAGTGACGGATGCCGGCAACCCACCTCCGGCCTCCCACCATCGGCCCCAGTCCCGGCCGGCCAGTCGGCCGCCGGTGACCCCCCTTTCTCTCTCTTCCCCTTTCTCTCTCTTCTCTTCTCTCTCTCTTCCCCTCTCTCTTCCCCTTTCTCTCTCTTCTCCTCTCCCGCGGCGACCCACCTCCGGCACCCCCCCCCACCACCTCCAGCTCCGGTATCGTTTTGATGTTTTCTGACATAACAAAATTATAAATGGGTTGACATATTTTATTAGTACTTCTGTAAATTAAAGCAAGGCTTTTAAAGATGATGAACTATAATATTTTTACAGATACATCTTTGAATTTTTATAGTAAATAACATATTTGCAAGTAAATTATTAATAATATACTGTCATAACGATACCGACGCCGGTTATGTCGAGGAGAGAGTGTCACAGTAAAGAAAGAGAGACCGGAAGAGTTGTAAGATTAATTTCATTATATTTGTATATAATTAATATGAATATATAATTTATTACTAGTTTTTAAAAACTATTATTACTAGTTGTTAAAATATATTATTATAATAATAAATTAGGATGTCCATATACGTTATTTGGTTCTTTATTAAATAAATAATATCGGACGTACCCAGCTGCTGTTATGACTATATATATTGAGCCAAGCCAACCAAGTAGATCCACTCACTTCTCCATATCCAAATTCACATTCCTCCTCCTCATTTCATCCAGGCTGCCATCTGAGTCTAGTTCCTGGAGCTGATCCCAGGATGGTGGGTTCGCTATATACGCTTCTTTATTATTATTTTTTTTTAATTTTTTTTTTAGCCATAGCATATCTACCATACCAATCTTGCTTGCTTGCTTAGCTTTTTTATTTCTTTTATTTTTTTAAATACATATTGTAGTTTTAAAATCTCTACCTGTAATATATTTTATATTTGTTATATAAAAGAGCGAATACTTCCTCTTCTATCTTTTGTATTTCAACCAAGAGCATATTTAACCTTTTGTGCCTCATCAAACATTTTTACCATAAAAAGGAACTCCTCATCAACTTTTGTTTTTTTTTTTTTTTTGGGTAAAGTTATATTCATCAAAATTGCTGCCGATGCTGGATTTACATATTATTTTCCGTCAATGAATTATATATCATATTCTTTCTTTCTTATTGACTTGTTATTCACAAAATGGTGCACATATACATTAAACTTAATTAGCTAGTGTGTGTGTGTGTGTGTATAGAAAGGTTGAAGAGTGATAACCACAATGGAAGACTGTAAATACTTTAATACAAGTACATTTTTAATTTGAAGATTTATAAATTTTATATTGTCTCATGCAAAAATATATTTTGTAGTCGAGTAGCAACCAACCCGTAGGGAGTGGCCACACAATTGTAGTAGGACCATGGGGTGGGTCCGGTGGTATTGAGTGGGACGATGGGTCCTACACTGGCATTAAAAAAATCAACATATCACATGGCGATTCTATCGGGTCCTTACAAGTCGACTACTACATCAATGATCATGTCGTTGCAGCTCCGCAACATCCACAGAGTAACAAGTATGCCTTCGAAGTTGAACCGGTAATTCGTTTCTTATATATTTCCTTTTATTATTATTAATAGTATTATTATTTTCACAAATACCCTTTATTTATACGCCTAATCATATGTCATTCCCTAATTTTTAATTCTACACGTGATATTACTTCTAACTTTTCTATTGTTATGCAAACGATGCACGTGTCGGTATCCAAAATAATAATAATAATAATAAACAGAAATTGAACAAGTTTATGTTAGCTCCTTTTTAATTAGGACTAACATGGTAAATTTGTACCTCCATATAAATATATATATATATATATATATATATTGTTAATGCATAGTTTACTACAAAA
Source organism: Ficus erecta (assembly GCA_008635985.1). Lineage (NCBI taxonomy): Eukaryota > Viridiplantae > Streptophyta > Magnoliopsida > Rosales > Moraceae > Ficus > Ficus erecta. Next base: position 125,114 of record BKCH01001667.1, read on the forward strand.
TATCTTTGATATAGGTTCGTTTTCGCTCCATAAAATATTTAAGTTCGATTTTACTCGTATATAAAGTTTATGTGATCAAAATATGTTTAATTTCTATCTAATTTTTTTAGAATACTGACAGATGGTGTATAGTTTCGAGACCATTTATAGAAATACCCCCTTTTTTAAGCAAAATTTAGAAGTGCATATATATATATATATATGTGTGTGTGTATTTGTGTGTATATATAGATAAATGAATAAAAACACACACACAATAACAATCGCTTGTGGCCTTAATCTCTCTCTTATATATATACCTACGAGAGTTATCTCGTGTGGCATTCTAACAAACAACACTTGTAATTTCTTTTTAGTTTTTTGGTATATTATTGGAACGTTTTTCAGTAATGCTTGTCTTTTGTACAAAATTTTTTAAATAATTCATATTACAAAATTAAAAATATAAAATTACATATAAATCAATTAGTTGTTACAAGATACGAAATAAATTGTTATAATTGTCGCTCTTATCTGACTACCGAACACGAGAGCTTTCTTTTATATATATATATATATATATATATATATATAATATGTAATTTGCTTAATCTATGAAATCCAGATTGTTATCGCCAAAGATGAATACATAGTGAAGGTGAGTGGGCACGTTGGTCGTTCTAAGCTCGCTCAGAGGGCTCCTATAGTCCGGTCGCTGAAATTTGAGACAAGCAAGAATAAAATCCATGGACCCTTTGGAACTGAAGAAGGCGAACCTTTCGATTTCCAAGTCCGAAAAGGCTTTATTTCTGGATTCAAAGGAGCAAGCGGTGATCTGCTTGATGCCATCGAATTTTACTTGTCAACTTAAGAGATGATATATAAATACATATATATATATATATATGTACACCTCCGATGTAATATAGTAAATGAAATGACGTCTCTCTAAGATGTCTTGGCAGCTTTCTCTTTAGTAATAATTATAAAATAAAGTCAAATCACCATGTGTATAATAATGGTAATATTTGTTGGTTTTTACTGACATATTTTTACCATTATATATATACGCACGCATGGAATGATTTGATCAGGTGTGCTTTTAAGCTCTCTATGTAGAGCTGGTTAATGTGTGTATAACATATATATTTGTGTGAGTATAAATGTATATATGTAATGAATTCAGTGTGATGTTTGTACTTATAAGAAGCTCTGCATATAGAGCTTTATTAAATAAAACTTCCGTGAGAGTACTGTTAAATATTTTGAAGTTCTTAATTAGTCTCTTTTTTTTTTCCCCATAATTTTTATCGACTTCTTGATCATATACCTTTCCGAAACCTTTATTATATATTACAGATTCTAGTTTATATCTTCTTATAATAACCCCCTGCATGTTATTTCAATTAAAAAAAATGATGACAATCTTGCTCAATTTGTCCCAACTTTATTCACTTCAGATTAATCACTTTGTTGAAAAATAAAAAGAGAAACTCAAAATTAATGTGGTATATTACATGAAAAATTATAAATTACTAACTTGCTTTTGAAAAATTTATTATTTTTTCAAATTCGAGTATTGATAGTAATGAAACCCCGATTTGAAACAAAAACATGTTCATTATTTTTTAACCAAATTTCAATAGATAATTAAAGAGAATTTTCTTGAAAGCCATCTTTGAACCTGTCGTGTCTTTTACAATGTTCAGTAGTACATATGCAAAACAGCCTGCACACGCACGCGCACACACACACACACATATATATATATACACACACACACAAAAACATGTCAGATTGGCTAACGAAGACTAACTGTACGTGAGGTGATGGAAGACTGCAGATTCTTGGAGTTCCATAACAAGGTCTTCAGATTACAATTCTTGTATCCTGTTACAAGCTTCTCGACTCCGAAAATTTGGTTCTGAAAGCAAGTCAACATGTTGTTTGCAAACTTTTGATCATCCCACATAAATTTCTACCGGAAATGAAAATTAGCATTTTTGGTCTGAAGTCAAGTGTCACGGCCCGATCTTTTCACTATGCGACCGTGTGGCACTTTGATAGGTATTTTTCGCAAGTGCACAAACTGGTTCAAGTAATGAAGTGATAAAAAGATATCGTTCTCAACGAGAACTATTTATTACTAAGTATCGAATTACTTTAATCCCAGTTCTATTTGAACAATAAATTTATGAGATGCAGTAAAATAAAAGAAAATTAAAATAAACATAACGCACGAGTTTAGCAATGAGAAATTCATTATATTAGGATATCTAGGGTTTCCGATTTCACCGGATTAATCCTGCTCAAAGCACCAAATTTAATCAACCACTGCTTATTCCTATGCTGATGACAAACTTCCCTAATGTAATCACTATATCTTTCTCAAGCATTAGCAAACTACCACAACAAGTCAGTTTTTACCTCTCGGTCTCAAACTCCAAACCTATTATGATTCATTAATAACAAAAAATTCATAGTATCACACAAGCCTCATAGATATCTCTATCCTACGACAATCTCATGGTATTTAATCAAAATCTAATCCAACTATCACTTCTCAGTCTTCAATTGGATCACAAATCAATGAAAAAGGGCACGCACACTTTCACAAGCATTAAGAATAGATTAAACACTCAGCATAAATATGAATAAATATCAAAATTGAATTAAACCATGATGAATTTGAACATTCATAATCTGGCTACATCGTAGCCCTAGAAAAAGAAATTTAGTTCATAATGAAACTAAACAAAATCCTAAATAAAGTTCTAAACATGATGAGAAAAGGAAAAGAACTGATTTATGAATCAGAATTGCCACATTACGTCTCCGGAATTTCTACTATTCTTCTCCAATTCACCAATTGCTCTCCTCTCCTTCACACCTCCACTCTTTTCTTCTAAAAAAAAAACTCCTTTTGGAACCCAAAAAGGATTCTATTTATAGCCATGGACCGAAAGATTTGATTTTTGAATTACAAATTCGGAGAATAAAAAAAAATCCCGCATAATCCCGCATGTGGTGCGTAGGCTCTCTTTTTTTTGTGCCTAGGCACAGAACTATTATACGCATGCATGCTTGAGGAACCAAGATTTGCGCCTAGGCACACACTTATCAGCGCCTAGGCCCTAAGTTACATAGATGAAAATCTCTTTTGGCGCCCGGGCGCTACTGAAACAACGCCTAGGCCCTAAGCTCTCGGGTTTTTGTACTGAAAAACTCAATTCAAATGCCCAGGCGCTCATAAAATTGACGCGTAGGCACCCATGCTCTTCAAAAACACAAACTTCACACCAAAGTAAGCCAAATGCTCCATTTTAGCTCCAATCGCACCAAAAAAAAAAAAAAAAAAACAAATCCACCTTTTTTCCTAAATCCTACAAAAGAGAATAAAATGAAGTAAAAGAACCTAGAAATAAATTAAAAACTAACAAAATAATAAGTTGAAAGTACCCAATTAATTAGTATAAAACTAACTTATGAACGCTTCCGATGTTAAATCAGCCTAACAACCCTCAAATGAATAGGGAAATGGCTAGGGAAAGAGCAAGAGAACAAGGGAAGAGAGTTGTTATGGAAGAAAGTTTCACCAACTCAAGAAAGGAGTTTATTTAAAAATTTAAAAAAATTAAAAAAATGAAAAACTCAAGAAAGGAGTACAAAGTATGCGGGTTTCATGAACGTCGGATCTAAATGAGGACCCTACTTCCTATTTATAGGCCACGGGGACTCCCAATGAATATTTTAGACACTATTGTAAATTGTAGGTTAAACGACGGCTTTTACACTACAAAAAATACTAATAATAATAATAAGAAAAGTCATCAAGTCCTCTAGAAAAAATGGGGCGCAAAGGAAAACCGAAAACGATAATTAAGTTGAAAATGGAGATTTCATCTAAAACAGTTATTGTAAATTGGTTTTCCACAGCAGTTCTTTAAAAACCATCAAGGAATCAATAATTAAAAATAAAAATGAGGTTCAAAATCTGGAGAAACCCCGAAAACAATTCGAGCAAAACTCCACGAGTCCCTAAATCCCAAAACTCCCCCACCCCAACATTGTCGTTGTTAGACGCCACAATGTAAGGCTCCATCTGAATGGAGTGTTCACTTTCGAAATGGAAATTTTTCTTATTTTAAATGAAAATTTTTTTTATTTTGAGAATAAGATGGTGTTTGGATACGTAAAAAAAAAAAATTTGAAAAAAAAAATTGTCTGGAATGAGAAAAAATAATATTGAAAATTGTGCACTGTGAGAAGATTTCAAAAAAGTTCCTTTTCTTTTTCCAAAGAGTACTATACAAATTACGTTTGAAAATGACATAGGTTTTTTTTTTCAAAATGAGATAATGATAAAAAAAAAAAAAAAGGTTGAGACGAACACTTTTTTGAAAAAATTTTCCAACTTAGGAAATTGGATATGTCATCCAAACACAGTGTAAGTATTTTCATGCATATTTTATTTTATTCGAACGACACACATCTTTTAAAAATGAGAGATATATTCTCTCAAAATTAAGCAAACCAAACACAGATGATCAGTTGTGTCTGACTGTCGACGAGATTTTGCATTATGTCAATTGTGAGAGTCTGCAATACTTCTTGCAAGAGTGACATATGAGCCTGGACAAGTTTTTTTGGTCTGATAAACCAATACAACTTCAAAATTGAAGATTTTGACGATGCCCCGAAAGATGTTCAGCCGCAAGAACTTGATCTAAAGCATGTTGAGTAACATAAGATAGACTCGCAGCACCCAACCTAGTGTTAAGAGTAAAAAGAAACTTGACTCTCATATCGTAAAAACACAACAACGATAATAGATTTATAAGGATATTGGGTAACTTCACTAAACATTTGACCTTTTAAGATATAAGCTCAAATTCTTAACAGAATTCTTAACCCCAACCTCGACCCTCATCCTGAAACCCGACCCCAACCTCCGTCCCCGACTTTACACCAAAACCTAATCCCGACCTCGACCCTCATCCTGAAACCCGACCCCATCCCGTAATCTGACTCCGACCCCCTTCATGAAACCCACCCTAAACCCGACCCAGACTCCCGTCCCGAAATCCAACCTTGAAACCAAACCTCACCCTCAACCGTCAACCCTATATCGGAACCCAATCCCGACTCTCGCCCAGAAACCCGGCCTAACATCTATACTGAAATCCATTATATTTTATTTTTTGATATAATCGTTTAAATTAAATTATATAGTATAGCCTAATATAGAGGTTTTTCGTTGTATGAGATATCACAATCCGTAATTTTTTATTTCGTATTAAACTCTACAATACAAAAATATTGTCAAACAATGTATTATTTTAAATAATAAAATATGCAGTGCTAATTCAGTGTATCAAACATGCTTTTGGTTCAAATATAAAGAAAACAAACACAACTTATACTCCTACTAAGGAGTTCACATTATTTAAATCCAACATACATTAAGGATTAACAATTAGTTGCTCTTGCTACAAAACAAATGTATATATATATATATATATATATATATGTTACCAATGTTGTTAACCACTCCTATACTGCTAATGCTAGTACAAATACTACTATGCTACTTGCTACAACTGATAGTCCGTTACTGTAACTAGCTACAACTATCGTTGTTGTCTACTACCTACTGCTTTAATACTACGAGACAAAAACTACCACTAATTCTACTGTTATTGCAATTTGTATTACTGTAATTATAATTATTGTTACGACTAATGCTGCTTATATTACTACTATTGTTGCTGTTTCTCCTACTACAATTACTACTGCTACTAACTACAACAAAAAAGCCCTTTAACGACATTTCAAAAATGTCGTAAAATGGATTCCACGACATTTTTGAAAAGGTCCGGGAATGGGTGTGCCGTGGAAAGTATTACATTTTTAACGACATTTGTTTAGATGTCGTGATCCATGTCGTGAATTCTTTGTCCTCGACATTAAAGTGGTGTTATCTATTACATTCCGTTTGGTATGTCTTTACATATGACAACAATTAAAAAATGTTGTGATTGGTATGTATCACATCAGTTCAAAAATGTCATCATAGATCTGTATCATAGCAGTTTTTAAATGTCATGATTCACACATATTGCAACAATTGAAAAATGTCGTGATTAGAAACAATTTACAACATTGAAAGAATGTTGTTTTTGGAAAACCATGACATTCATAAGACGACATGGAAATCATTTCCATGACATTGGATAAGTATCATGTATTGTTGAATTATTATTATTATTTTTTGATTATTTATAATTATAAATACAAATTTTGGAATACACAAATTATTGAAAAAATTAAATTTTACTAAAATAATATTATTGATTATTGATTATTTACAATTGTAAATACAAATTTTAGTTCATATAGTTAAAAAGAATACATTATTACACAACACGAAAAATAAAACTTTCGGTGTTAATAAATTTCTAAGAGCCAATGTCAATGCATTTGAATTGGAGGTCTTGTTCAAGGAATTCCTTGGTTATCTTTTGCTTGTTCTCATCTTTGAAGAATTGCTTCAGTCTTGCTCTTCTTTTTCACCATTTCGGGCAAGCTTCTTTCTCAACTTGGTTCCTCCTTTGGCTGCAATACAATAAAAATCAAATTATTCTCTCTCTCCACATCACATGTGTGCAAGTTCATATGCATGGAAACATATAATGGCTTACTAGGACCAATACTTCAAGATATATATGACTTTCTCATAAACATACCTCAACATGGCACTGAAGGTTGTTCGATGTATAGAAATCCCCCGTGTTAAAATATGAATGAGCAAATTCTTCAATACTCTCAAGCCTGCAAATCATTGTTCAATGTATATTATAGTTCTCATTCAGAGAAGTTGTCATAGGAAGGAAATGAAAGAAAAAGTTGCTGGATCCAATTAGAAATGGAAAGGTTTATACTTGGTTTTGATGAGGAAAGCTAAAGTACCTATAAACAACACACCATGATCCAGAGATTTTTTTTTTTTTTTTTTTTTTTCATTTTTTCTCTTCCGAAAGATACCAAAAATCAGATAGTTGGCATCTATCAGCAGAATAGAAATCTAGAGCCACAGATGCAAATACAGATGTAAAACCGATTTCTTGTTCATATGAATTCTCACCTAGATAGAATCTAACAAACATTCAAAAAAAAATATACATATGCTGTCTTGCCTTCAAATCTGGGAGAGGGATGTATATTCGCTTATCAAAACGTCGACGAATAGCCTGCATTCACTTTGCATTAGCCAACCTCAACACAAATAAGATTATTGTAGTTTTTCCACTCCCCTCCCCCGGCAAGAAACACAGAAGATTAGAAGGGTATTATTATCTAACCTGATCAAGAGCATAAGGAGTATTCGTGTGCATATTAGTTAAAATGAAGGCTACGAGATTCCTCCCAAAGCACATAATGATAATACCTGCATCTGTAGAAGTTCTGTTGTGATACGTCGAGATGCTTCACTCTCATTGCCTTCACCCCGTTGGCCGCACAAGGAATCCATCTCATCAATGAAAATAATAGAAGGAGCACTATCACGAGCCATCTGGAAAAGATTTGACAATAGCTTTTCACTTTCCCCCATCCATTTTGAAACAAGGTCTGATGAGGAAACACTGCGGAGACACCACAGAGCTTGTCAATGCACCAAATTGAACTGATGCATAGAGAAGTAATACGAAATAATATTTTCTGCCCATAGGCAATCTGTAATATGTAAATCAAAAGTACGACTAGCATCCTCAAAGAAATATGTAGAAAAATCATGTTACAAAAAGGCAATGTAAACACACATACACAAACGTGGGCAATCTGTCTAATGAACATAAGGAGTAAGACAAACATCCTGAATCAAATATGTCGAAGAAACATATTACACAAACATCAGAGGCAAGGAACATAATTTAATACAAAGTTCACGTATATGCACCAAAAACGAGTATCATTGCAGTTAGAAATTGTAATATAAAGTTTATGTATAAAGCATTTCACTCTAGTGCATTAAGCTTCTAAAAATATGAAGCTACAACGAAGAATGTCTATTAAGAACCATAAAGTCAACAATACAAGCCTATGCTAAAATCAAAGTCAACATAATATAAAACCTTTTTGATTAAAGCAACAGTGGAGGTTCTGTTTATTAGAGGGCGTGAACGAGGGCGTTCGATTTCGATCCAGCGGACGATTGTGGACGGGGCTCTGTTTTGGAATTGCAAAAACCATTACTACAAAATTGAAACTTGAAAGCAAATAAAATTGATAAGAGAAACAAATTACCTATGAGCATGTTGGGGGGAGATTCTTGTGCGAAGCAGAGATGAAAGAAACAAGGAAGAGCGGATGATTCTGGACGATTGATAACAGCAGACGATTATGGACGAGGCTCTGTTTTGGAATTGCAAAAACCATTATCACAAAATTAAAACTTGAAAGCAAATAAATTTGATAAGAGAAATAAATTACCTATGAGCATATTGGGGGGAGATTCTTGTGCGAAGCAGAGATAAAAGAAACAAGGAATAGCGGACGATTGTGGACGATTGATAACAGCGGACGATTGTGGACGATAGCCATCGAATTCTGGGTGGGATCTGTTGGCTGAGAAGAGATGGAAAGAATGGAAGGGAGTGAGAAGCTTTTTGGGGGAGTTTCTTATAATGAAGGGGGAGAAGGGAGGGAATAACGGAGATGAGGGAGGAAAAGCAACACAACAAATTTAAGTTGGCGGGAATTTGAATTTCGCCAGAAAAATTTTTGCCTTCTAATTGCTAAGAAGTTTTAAGTTGAATTGCCGCCCACTGTTTTTGATGAAGAATTGCCGCCTTTTTTTAGTTTAATTTTAATTTGTTTGCTCTAGAAGAATATTTCAAAAATTTATAATGAATTCAATATTTCTTAAAAAAAAACGTCTAAACTTTATAGTTAGAGTTTTTTTTTTAATCGTATTTATATGATGTATATAGGTAGAAAAAAAAAACATCGAGATTTATATGTACAGTGCGAACTAAAAAAAATGTTCGATAAGAGTATAAATAGGAAAAAATATTTAACTAATTATTTGCATTTATAATGTCATGTATATATCCCTTAAAAAATGTCTTCTTTAACATACAAGAATATCTCCTGTATAGCGGTAAAGTTAAATTTCAACATTTGTGGAGGAAAATTAATTTTCAAATATTATAACTTTAAACACAATGTAGAATAACTATAAAATGTTAACGGTAAAAATTTGCTAACAAAATGTATGATATGAAATATCTGAAATTAAGAGAATAAATAAGTGCAATAAAACAGAGAATATGAAGATTTATAGAAGTTTGTGATCTGATTCTTTGAAGAATGACTACGCCCTTTACTATCTTTAGTAGTTAGTTAGTTACCATACATTTTAATCTATCAAACGTCAATTAGGGCTTTGAAAAGCTTACAAACTTATTTATATCCTGCTATGAGATAACCCTTTACAATATTTGAATTAACTTTAATATATTTCTATTATTCATAAAAATAATTATGTGAGTGCAAATCTCGACTACGTAAACCTTATCTATTGATCAAGGCGTGTTCAAACTTTATATTTGTGATATGACTTGCAATACTTTAATATCAAAGTTCCTCTTAGTTATCCATTTCCCATTGAGGATGCTGTAAGCATCATAAATAACTTGTTTGATAAAGGCATCAAAGTATGCGTTTGCCTCTCAGGTTCGGACTAATTTTTCATCTCAGTTTTTGTTTTTTGTTTTTTGTTTTTTTGAAAAATCAACAAAAATTATAACAAGTTTTTAAAAAGTCAATCAACTACAACATAATAATTTCATTTTAAACCCATGTTCCAAACAAAGCCTTAGTCTTAGCTATCTATCAACATCAAACATATGAGTTTCATCGTCTTTTAACTTTTTTTTTTTTTAGACGGCATATTTTTGTGGTTTTGATTGAAAGCTCTTCTAAAAAACTAAAGAACTTTTAAATAATTATTCAAACACTTTCCGAAGCAAATTTTGAATTTAAAAAGCCAAAAGTAGTTTTCAAGAAACTTTGTCGCTTGATTTTTGGGATTGCCCCTAAGAAAGGGTACACCTTTGAATTATTACTTCATCTATAGTGGTTTCTGTTTTTTGACCTCCAATTAGATAAATTAAAGGTCAACATGACATATCTTACTAAAATTACCCCATACTAGCTAGTTAAAAAGGTAATAATAGATTACCACCGGTAATCTACTGGATGTCATCAAAATCAACATGGGTCAGTTACGGTCTCTCGTTGTCGAAGTTGATCTCCGATTACCAAAGAGTATTTTGAAAAGTAATCACTTAAGAGTATTTTGAAAAGTAATCTCCCATAATATGTTCATTTCAAACACAAAATAACCAGCTGTTTCAAGCTCGATCGCCAAAAAATATCCTAGTACATTACTTACAGTAATCTACTAACGTTTCCAACTCCAACTGCTGGAAAGTATTATGGTAGATTACTTTTTGTAAGCTACTTGATTATATTTTATTACCAACACAAAAGGGACAGAGTCGATCACAAGAAAGCATTGGCTCGAAACTATTTTTTTTAAGCATCCATTGTCTAATTCAATTATGAAAAAATCTTTTAAAATCCAATCAATTTAGTCCAATTTATTTTAACATAATATACTAAAGTAAAAACTTTAAGCTAATAGTAATCATTGTCCGTATTTAAAAGAAAAAAATACTAGAAAAAATATAAACACAAAAATAAATATCATCACACGATTAGCATGACAAGCCTGCCAAGGAAAAACATTTTCCAATTTGTCAATCTACTTTCAATTCTTCAATATATAATTTGTTGATAGGTAGCTAAGATTTCGCATATCTCGGTACTTCGGTTATGACTAGATTCGCTTGTAGCAGTACTAGCATCTAAGTATCTTGGAGGACTTGTTTCAAATATTTGAATTTCAAATATTGGTAAAGACAATCAGATTTCCTAGCAAGAATCTACTATTTTAAAGGTTATCCATACATTTAAATTCAAATATGTAATATTTTTGTATTTTAAATGTTGCCAAGTGTTATCTTTTCGGAGGCTATAAATACATGATAGAGTGGCTTCCGGAAACCCCATCTTATTCTTTGGTAGGTTACACTGCTTATAATTCTTAAAATATAGTGAAGCCCCCAAACGATAAAGAGAACGTAACTAGCTTTTAGACGGTGAACTTCTATAAATATTTGTGTTCACTACTTTCATGCAACATTACTCTTCCTTCTAAAGACTCAAAATATTCAGATTGACATTAAAAAAAAAAAAAAAAAAGGTATTAGACAATATCATAAATAAATTTAAAAAAAAAACAAAAGACAAATATCATTGTAATGAACCAGTCAGCAAGAAACAATGAAAAAATTGGATAAACAACCTCTCAAATAGATATTTTATGGCAACTTTTAATATTTGTTTGAATATTTGAATATTTTTATCATTTATACTTATTTAAGTGGAAGTCTAAAAAACTGAAACTATTATTAAAAATTTAGAGGCAAAATAAAACAAAATAAGATGACTCTTAGACACAAATAAAGATATTCTAAATATATTTAATATTTTGAATTATTTTTATGGATAATATAATAAAAATAAAAATAAACGAAAAAAATCTACAGCCCTTATTATTGTTTCTTATTTTTTGCTAAAGTATAAGTATTATTATTATTAATATTAATATTAGTATTAGTATTAATTAATTAATTTCTAAGATTTGTAATGTAACTGTTGATGCATATGTTTTTTTCTAAACAGAAATATTGATTACTGTCGTGATTTGTGAACAATTTTAGAAATTGTAAGAGCTTGTTTATAATATGGTTAAAATATATGTTTAGTTTCAAATTTTTAAAAATAATCTAGATAATCCTACTCGGGATTTTAAACCTAAAAGAAAAGTATCCACTTTTACAATTTTCCAACGTGAAGGTTTAAAATGCTAAACAAAAGATATGGATTCATAATAGAAATTTAAAGCAGAAACAAAAACTTACAATTTTTAGGTGACGTAACCCATCAAAATCTGGAGGGTTATAAATTTGAAAAATATGTTTGTTAAAATAACAAAGGTGAATGTCTTCTTTATATGAGATAAATCTTAAAATAATTATGATTCAAAATCCTAAATTAAATGTAATTTTTAATATTTAAAATAACACTAAGAGATAAAGTTAAACCTAAGTAAATATTAAAATATATAGTTTATAGGTTTTTTTTTTAATTATTAAACACTTACCTCCATCCCCACCAAAACACTCTCTTATTTATCAACCTTCCCTTTCTCTTCATCACAATCACGCACATTCTTTTATTATCTCTAACTGAGTACCATAAGCCAAACGGCCAAAGAAAAGGAGAGAAAAAAAAATTGCCTCCTTATTGTGTTGCCTATAAAAATTTAAGGATCAAGGAAGTGATCATACACAACTTTTGTCATGGCAGAGGTACGGTATAATGTAATTTTTTTTTTCCATCATTGATTTTATATATGTTAATGTTATTATTATTTTTAATATATAACCTTTTTGAAGACCTCTAAAAAGGGAAAAAAGAAACAAACACAACTGCAAGCTGCTATATTTGCTGCTACAAGTAACTGACATGGAAGATCTTGCACATATCCCTAATGTTCCAAATGTTCCAGAAGTTAATGCCAAATGTAGATTACTACATTGGGTGGGAACGGGAGAGTTTGTTGCAACGGCAAAAATTGCATCTACTGATCCCCAAGCATTTGTGCACCATGTCCCTCTTGGTCCGGATTGCTATAAAGTATGGGTCAAGGAAATACTAAGGCCTAATGTCCCACTGTTTCGACATTCGAACGAGTTTTCTAATCTTGACGAGGCAAAGGGGAGCACAATAACATGGCCTCATAAGTATATTAGTTTCGACTAAAAAAGGGGTAATATATATATTTTTTTATATTTTGAAATGATTATCAATCATGCAATTTAGTTATTGTTGATATTCTTTTAATTGTTTTATTTTTCCTTCTTCTTCAGCTTTTCTTTGGAGCATTTGAGACACTTGATGTAGAGAATTATGTTGATACAGTTTGCAGATGTTTTCAGTTTAGTAAAAAAGATTTGAATTTTAATTTAAACTTTAATATTATTACTTTTGTTATTTAGGATTTTTACATTTGAATATTTTAGGATACTTTTGGACTTAAGATCTTTTGGTTAGGGCTTTTAAATTTTAAATTAAGCTTATTTTAAGATTTTAATTGTACTTCAAACTGATTGTTATTAATTTCATTTTTTTTTAAGATTGCTCACCCTTAACTGTTTGACTAAGTCAAATTGCCTTTTTAATAAGTGAAAATTTTATAACTATATTTTTTGGTATCTTTCCTATTCTGCCTTTTCTTTTCTACTTCTTCGTTCATTTTTCTGCACAAAAGGGGAGCAAGCCTATCTTCCCCGCCAGATCAAGCGCGCCAAAACCGGTAACCCCCCCGCCAAAAGCAGTCCTATCTTCTCCGCCAAAACCCCCCCGCCAAAAGCAGTCCCGCCAAAAGCAGTCCTATCTTTCCCGCCAGATCAAGCGCGCCAAAACCGGTAACCGTATAATCTCTCATATTCCGCCTCTATTTCTCTTCCTCACATTTTCTTGGTTCTCTCTTATCCTCCCTCTTCTTCGAACACCAAAAAAAAAAAAAAAATAAAAAATATGAATAAATAAATAAATAAAAAGAAAATGGTGTTGATACTCTCAGTCAGTAGAATCCGACGAAGCCACCACCGTCGACACCAGTTGAAGCCCACCATCGAGGCGTTGCCAATCGGGACAAGTGGCCGTCGCACTCACACCTGCCTCGATTCCAACTTGTAGCACCTTGCCGGTACAATCGTGGTCGTTGTGAGATATTACGCCCCGCAATCCTCTGTTGAAACGAATTTTAGTAGTGTGCATCAACTGTTTGTTGAAATGCCAAATTGGTTTACTATTTTTTTTTGGTTGCTGAGGCTCATTTATTGTAGACCCAAGAATGAAGCAAGTTAGTACCAACTCTTGGTTAATATATATATATATATATATATATATGTTTTCCTGTTTGTTTCTTTTATTTTTTTAATTGGAATTCTGAATTGAAATGTTTCTAGTATGGATTCTCAGATTATTAAGAGCAATTGAACCTCAATATCTGGATGTGTCAGGCTCTTGATAGGCTGCCTCATCTCTGCAATTTTCCAAAAAGGATTCTTCCGACTGCCGCCGTGCAATCTAGGGCCACTGGAGGTAAATTTTCATCATTCTAGTTCTGTTCTTGGTGAAATTTTAAGTGACAAGAAAAGGAGGAAAAGTTTGGCAAAATTTGATTTGTAATGTAACTGTTGATGCATTTGTTTTTTTTTTCTATAATATATAATCCTAATTCATATAATGTATTTAAAAAAGAGTACAAACGAGTACTCTTTTATTATCTCTAACTGAGTACCATAAGCCAAACAACCAAAGAAAAGGAGAGAAAATTTTTTTTTTGCCTCCTTATTGTGTTGCCTACAAAAATTTAAGGATCATTTAAGGATCAAGGAAGTGATCATACACAACTTTTGTTATGGCAGAGGTACGGTATGATAATCTTCTTCATAATGTAATTTTTTTTTTCCATCATTGATTTTATATATGGTAATGTTGTTATTTATTTTAACATATAATCTTTTTGATTACCTCTAAAAAGGGAAAAAAGAAACAAAGAACGCAACTGCAGAGTTTTTAAAATAACCATATATTTGCAGAGTTTTCTATTTTGCATGAAAAAGGAATGAAACGCAATAGAAAGAAAATGATTCCACGATTTTTCTAGAAACCAAAAATGGCTTCACACTAGTATATATCGTGAATCGTGATAATATTGTGGCTTTTTTTCGACTTTCGTTTCGTGTTTCTTCGGCTCGTTTCGCGATGATAATGAGAGAAAGAAATCGTGCTTTCTTTCTTTTTCGTTTTCTTGGGAACCAAACAGAGTACTTGTTAGTATTCCGATATTTTTTTTGGGGGGTTTTTTACGGGTTTATGCTTGCGGTACAAGTAAGGGAACAGGTGTATCGTCGTTCTCTTTTGTGCGTAATGTTCTCTCTTTTCTTTTTCTGCGATGCGATTTTTCCTTTTTCTCAGCTTCCAAACAGAGTTTTTCATTTTCTGGGTGGTTTTGGCTTCATTCTGTATCTGAACAGGGGAAGTAAATAGGGATTAAATGAGATTACAAACCGGAGTTAATTTTACATGATTGTCTCTGCTATATAGTCATCTGAATCTTTCTTTGTTTTTTTTTTTTTTTTTGGTTTTTTTTTTTCAGAGCTTTTTACGGCTTAGCTTTACCATTTTGAGCATTACTATACTTTCATAGATTAAGAAGATACTTTTTTTAATTTTTTTCTTGGGATTATCTGTTGCTTTCTGATGATAGTTTAACTTGAATTGCATGTGTTTTCTTTTTAATGGGTTTAATTTAGGTGTAGGGTTTGTTCCAACTTCTTGAATGTATATTTTTATATTTTTTATATTAAGGAACTCTCAACTCCTCCGGTTTTAAATTTTAATATTTTTCACTATATTTTCTCATGTTTCACTATTTTTAATGACAAATAGATTACTAGATAAACTGTTGTTTATAAATCCATTTATATTTACTTGAGATTCCAACTTATACTGTTGTATATAAATTGTGTTTTTCAGGTCTCCTTCTGAAACGAGATTCCAACTTATACTGTTGTATATAAATTGTATACTCTATAATCTTTTTGGTGTTTTATACACAAATGTATCAAAAATATTAGACTAAAGATGTGATATGTCAAAATATTACAATTTTAATTGATACTATTTTTATCAATAAAATAACAATCCATGACATTTTGTGAAATAATGTCGTTGTATTATGGATTTAATGACATTTTAAAATTTAATGTCGTTGTTTGGATCTTTTAACGACATTTTGCTTTTCAATGTCATTGTATGAATCTTTTAACGACATTTTATCAAAAATGTCATAAATTTTATGTCGTGAAAAGCAGTTTTTCTTGAAGATTGGAAGGTGCTTGTCGCCTTTGAGTAAAGCCAAATTAAGAGCAGATATATAGAATAAGAATTTTTTTTTTTAATTGACGTACCTGCCTTTAATCATGCAAGCGAGCAATTTCTTTTCTGATTTCCTTTCACTTTCACCTTTTTTAAAGGGCACTCAGTCACTGCTCTTTCTTCTTTTCACATTTGCACTGCTGTGTTAATTTGTCTGTTAATTATTGAAGATCTGAATGATCGTTCATCCTCAGAGGGGAAAAAAAAAAGATTGAAGTTATCTGCAGGTCAGTTACATGTCATTTCTTGCTCCTTATTCTCATTTTAGTTTATACAACTCAATTGGTCAATTTTTGTCGTTGGAATGAATAGTTGTTGAATTTAACATGAGAAGTTGTTTCTTTTAGTCTATCATCAATTGCTCAACAGATTATTTTGGTGAGAAGAACCGAAATCAATTTTGACGTCTAATCTAATCTATATTGTAAAATGATATATAGTCATTTGTTTATCATCAATTTGTTTAGCATGAAACTAATTTTTTATCCTGGATCTCAATTCTCAGAGAAAAAGAAGGCAGCATTTTGCAAGCACGATACCATTGCTTTTTCTCCTTAATTTGCTTCACCTCTGTGCTATGGCCCTTTTTTGTTAGAGTCGGAGTCTCCAATCGAAGAACGAAGAATCAATTAGACGTTGAGGTATGCTACAATTTCCATTCGAGTCAAGATTATATTTGGCTTTTCAATATTCAAACTTTAATTTGATTTGTTTAGTTGAATCTAAAACACCTAATTTGACAGTATTAATTAAGTTGTTGTATGTTATAGTAGATGATCTTTTGATAACTCATTAGTTCTATATATATATGGTTCTCAGAGAAAAGAAGGCAACATTTCGCAAGCACGTAACTGTTGTTTTCTCTTTTTCGCTTCACTTCTGTGCTACGGCCCTTTTTTTGTTATAGTCAAAGTCTACGATCGGAAAACTAAGAATCAATTAGATGTTGAGGAATCCTACAATCCATCCGAGTCAAGATCATACTCAACTTCTCAATATTCAAACTTTAATTTGATTTGTTTAGTCGAATCTGAAATGACTAATTTGACAGTATTAATTAAGTTGTCGTAAGTTGTAGTAGATAATAATTTGATAACTTATTAGTTCTATATATATGTGGTTCTTAGAGACAAAGAAGGATGCATTATGCGAGCACGTAACTGTTGTTTTCTCTTCTTCGCTTCACTTCTGTGCTACGGCCCTTTTTTGTTATAGTCGAAGTCTCCGATCGAAGAACTAAGAATCAATTAGACGTTTAGGTATGCTACAATCCATCCGAGTCAAGATCATACTCAACTTCTCAATATTCAAACTTTAATTTGATTTGTTTAGTCGAATCTGAAATGACTAATTTGACTGTATTAATTAAGTTGTTGTATGTTGTAGTCGATGATCCTTTGATAACTCATTAGTTCCATATATATGTGGTTCTCAGAGACAAAGAAGGCTGCATTATGCAAGCACGCAACTGTTGTTTTCTCTTCTTCGCTTCACTTCTGTGCTACGACCCTTTTTTGTTATAGTCGAAGTCTCTGATCAAAGAACTAAGAATCAATTAGACGTTGAGGTATGCTACAATCCATCTGAGTCAAGATCATACTCAACTTCTCAATATTCAAACTTTAATTTGATTTGTTTTGTTGAATCTGAAATGACTAATTTGACAGTATTAATTAAGTTGTTGTACGTTGTAGTAGATGATTCTTTGATAATTCATTAGTTATATATATATGTGGTTCTCAGAGACAAAGACGGTAGCATTTTGCAAGCACGTAACTGTTGTATTCTCTTCTTTGCTCCACTTCTGTGCTATGGCCCTTTTCTGTTATTGTCGAAGTCTCCAATTGAAGAACTAAGAATCAATTAGACGTTGAGGTATGCTACAATCCGTCCGAGTCAAGATCATACTCAACTTCTCAATATTCAAACTTCAATTTGATTTGTTTAGTCGAATCTGAAATGCGAATTTGACAGTATTAATTAAGTTGTTGTATGTTGTAGTAGATGATCCTAGTTCTATATATATGTGGTTCTCAAAGACAAAGAAGGCCGCATTTTGTAAGCACCTAACTGTTGTTTTTTCTTCTTTGGTTCACTTCTGTGCTACGACCCTTTTTTGTTATAATTGAAGCTCCGGTTGAAGAACTACGTTGAGGTATGCTCTAATCCATCCGAGTGAAGCTCATACTCAACTTATCAATATTCAAACTTTAATTTGATTTGTTTAGTCGAATTTGAAATGCCTAATTTGACAGTATTAATCAAGTTGTTGTATGTTGTAGTAGATGATCCTTCGATAACTCATTAGTGCTATATATATGTAGTTCGCAGAGAAAAAGAAGGCAGCATTTTGCAAGCACGTAATTGTTGTTTTCTCTTCTTTCCTTCCCTTCTATGCTACAGCCATTTTTTGTTATAGTTGAAGTCTCCGATTGAAGAACTACGTTGAGGTATGCTACAATCCATCCAAGTTAAGATCATACTCAACTTCTCAATATTCAAACTTTAATTTGATTTGTTTAGTCGAATCTGAAATGCCCAATTTTACAGTATTAATCAAGTTGTTGTATGTTGTAGTAGATGATCCTTCGATAACTCATTAGTTCTATATATATGTGGTTCTCAGAGAAAAAGAAGGCAGCATTTTGCAAGCACGTAACTGTCGTTTTCTCTTCTTTGCTTCACTTCTGTGCTACGGCCCTGTTTTGTTATAGTTGAAGTCTCCGATCGAAGAACTACATTAAGGTATGCTACAATTCATCTGAGTCAAGATCATACTCAACTTCTCAGTATTCAAACTTTAATTTGATTTGTTTGGTTGAATCTGAAATGCCTAATTTGACAGTATTAATTAAGTTGTTGTATGTTGTAGTAGACAATCCTTTGATAACTCATTAGTTCTATATATGTGGTTATATTTATCCATGTACTCATATTAGATTGGATAAGTTTTATTTTTATCCACTGAACTTTAGTATTCTTATAACTTTGCTCCCCAAATTTTGAAAACTGTTACTTAATTCCCTCAAACTTTGAAATATTAGCAAGAGTACCCCTCAGACTTTAAACCAAAAAAGTCCAAATAAAAAAAGGGTTTACAAACTAAAACAACCATGAAAGCCCACAACACCAAAAGGGATAAAAGACAGCCAAAAAAAAAAAAAAAAAAGCAATATACCAAAATCTGACAATGACTAGTGCATTTATAAGATTTGTTTTAAAATTTAAGTTACAACAAGAGAGCGAAGAAAAATTAAAGTAACTTGGGTTTTTATAATAATAAATATGTTAATTTAAATTATCATTATTTTATTTAAACTAGTGTCATGTTAGTCTTTGGAGGATGAAATATGACATAACGAGTGTGTTTGTAGCAATTTAAAGTTTGAGAGATGTAAGCAGAATACCATTTTTCAATTTTCATGGATACTTATAAATGAACTAAAGTTTAGAGGGCCAACTATAAAGTTTTTCTAAGTCTTACATAACTAAAATATTACATAACTAAAATATGACAGAAGGGATGTTTTTGCTAATGTTAAAATTAGAGGGATAGTTTTACTAATAGTTCAAAATTCAAGGGGTAAAAGCACAAGATTTCAAAGTTTGGGGGCAAACTAGAGCACTAAGTTCAAGGGAAAAACATAAATATTCATCTTTGCGTTAGTGTTTGTGTTCGTATATGTTGTTATAATACTTCATCAAGCCCATAGTTAAATACACTTGGTTAATTTATGGTCTTGTTATATTAGAGAAAATTTGTATTAGTTTACTTACAAAACGATACGGTCATTTGCTTATAAATTATTTTCTTACCATGAAACAGATTCTTTATACCTCGTCTCAACTATATCAGAGAATAAGGGCAGCTTTTCACAACCAAATTACTGTTATTTCTCTGTTTGCTTAAGTTTTGTGCTCGGGCTCTTGTCTGTTATAGTCAAAGTCTCAGATCGAAGAACTAGGAATCAATTAGGCGTTGAGGTATGCTACATTTTCCATCTTTTCAAGATTATTTTCAGCTTTTCAATAATCGTATTTAGAATAATATTTAAGATAGATTGGAACAGGTAATCTTGATATTTTCATGGATATTTTATGACTGATTTTAGAAATACAAGTATGTTTTAGACATTTGCACATTAAGAAGGGAAACATGACATTTAGACTAAACACCCCTTTGACACCCACAACGATGGATGGGGTGACAAAGAAGGGTGGCGCTTTCCTAATACTTTAGAAAAGAGTTCCCTCTTTCTATTTGAAGCTGCTCATTCCTTGCTTGCTTCGAATGCAGCATAGGCGCTTCGGTCTCAATTGAAAGAGAAATCCCCAAAACAAATATCCGTTAATAAATAATAAATGACAAACCCCATTATACAGAAGATAGGACAGGGCTAAGGGTGCTCGTAAAAAATTTTAATTTGTTATCGGCTAATCCAATCATATTGAAGAGGGTCCACTTAGATTCGATCCCCATAGAACTCTCATAAGACCTCTGCTCCAGCTTTGACTGTAGTGCATTGGGTTAGTGATATTCTGGAAAGGACCTGGGTTGACGACAGTAAAAAACTAGGTTAGAGACATGTCTCTTTCTTATCATTCTCAGAAAAGTGAATCCCAACTATGGAGTTGAAAATAGGGTGACGAGAGAACCACCACCAAGAGTTTTTTTTTTTTTTTTTCCCCTACCAAAAACATAAAGGATGTTTTGGTATTCTTCCTTTCTTGATATTATAATGCCCGCTGGCCTTTAATCATGAGCAATTCCTTTTCTTATTATCTTTCACGTTTTTCAAGAGCACTCACTGCTCTCTTTATTTCACCTTTTTGTGTGTGTGTGAATTTTTCTTCCAAAGTTCAGTGACTAGCTTATTCCACTCATTTCACATTGGCACTACTGTGTCCTGTATATGATCATTCGCTGTTGGGGAAAATTAAAAAAATGATTGAAGATCTAAGAATTTGAAAACGACTGATTTTGAAATCATGTTTAAATGTGTAATATTAAACTATTATTTTTACAAAAGAATAACTTCTGAAATGATATTTGGATAAATATTAAAAACAAGCATTTAAAAAGAAAAATGATTTTCTAACAAATCTAATAAAATTTCAGCATATTTTTATAGGGTATATAGATTTGGATTTTTCCCTTTCTTCATCATAAACATATTGAAAAACAATCATCTTAGTCAGAAGTGAAAATGAAGTTATGGATTTTAAACTGTGAAATACGAGGGAGAAACTTTTGGATTTGAAAATATTACAATGCAAAACACGTTTAAAATGAAATAAAACGAGTTCAACTAGAGGAGGAAATTTCAGGAACGAGTCCCTTTCTTATTTTCATTTAAAATGAAAATGAAATCTTAGCTTGAGAAACAAGGAAGTGAAGTGGATATACCGAACAAATAGGTCCTATTTCTCTGCTAAGTTTTGTAACACAAGGTCTAAGACTTTCTACCCATGTAACAACTGCCACGCAATTATTGGAAGAGAACTCGTGAGGTGTGTGTTTGTGCTTGCTTGTGTATACCAAAAAAAAAAAAAATTAAAAAAAACTTTCTACCCACGTTGCCAATATTACTTTGGGGTGTCCAATGATATTTGCACAAATATTGATGGAAAGCAGTGAAGATTCAAAGGAGCCTTACTGCTTTTGCAGGGCCACGTTTGGAGGAGTTTTTGTAGATGTAGTTTTGAAAATATTTGAATTATTAGAGTTTAAAAATGTGTGTTTGATTAAAAAAAATGTTTAAAGTAAATATAAAAATAAAAATAAAATGTGTTCAAAAAGAAAATATTAATATGAATCTTGATTCGTTTATCTCGAAATTTTATACAATTAAAAAAATCATCTCATTTGAACTTGAAAAATCAAAGTTATGGACTTTTAAAATTTGTATTTATTGTAGAAAGTTAAAATTTTGAATAATAAAAAGAAGTTGAGTTGAGGAAAAAGACGACAATTTTTATTTTTTTTTTTGAAATCAAATGCCAAACATCCACAAATGGACCTTGAATAAGGCCAAATTACGAGCAAATTATATATATTATATATACTAAACGGATGTAAACTTTCAATGTTCACTGCACAGTAATCTACAGTAACTTTTGTTTTTTTTCTTTTCTTTTCTTTCTGTTTTTGCTACAGTACCCTACAGTAAGCTACAGTACCAAACAGTACTGTACAGTAAAATTACGCTTTTGTCCTTCAAATCCACTGCATTTTCCCTGGCTGCACAGTGAGTTACCGGTTTTGCCCTTTGGCATTGTCTGGTCATTAGAGAGAGAGAGAGAGAGAAAGAGAGAGAAAAAGAGAAAGAGAAAAACATGTGTGTTGTGTGGCAGAGAAAGATAAACACAGATAGAGATATATAGAGAGAAAGTAAAAGATATCTATATCTACATTAAAATAAATTTTAAAAAATAAAGATAGAAAAAGAAAAACCATAAGATAAAAAATTATATTTTATTAAATTATTTCTAATTATAAAAAATAAAATTATATACATTAAATAATATGTGAAAATTTTAAATTATTGAATTAATAAAAATTTAACAGAAAAAAAAAACAGAATAATACATTTAAAGAATAAATTCATACAGTTAAATTATAATATTCAAAATAAACAAACAAACTAAAAAATTTGAAAATAAATAATAATTTACAGAAATTCCAAAATATAAAAAGGTCTATAAAATTACAATAAAATTAAAAATCAATAAATAATTTTTCTACTGTAATGAAACGTAATTATCAAAAATGTATATTTATAATTATTATAGCTAAATTATTATTTATGTCATATATTAATATTATTATTTAAAATTAAATTTTTTAAAAATATTTAATCCATTTCTAGGTTTATTTATTGATTTAATTAATTTTGTTTAAATTTAATAAATTTACTTAAGTTATTAAATTTTTTTGACTATTTAAGTTTAAAAGTTTTTAATTTTATTTATTCTTTCTGATTTTTTAATAACAATATATTATTATATTTTATTCTATTAAAAAAAATTCTTACACTTAATATTTCATTTTAATATTTGATATTATTATATTTTTATTCTTTGACTTCTTTTATTTTTTTCTTCTTTTTTTTAAACAAAATATTCAATAAGTTTCTTTTAAATTTATATCTATAATCTTTAGAAATAGATTTTTTAAAATTTCTCTTCGTTTTTATGTTTATTTGTTAATTTAATTGGTTTTTATTTCATTAAATTTACCCCGCAACTTTGTTATCCCTTTGATTTTTCAAACTTTTTTAATTTTATTTATTATTTGTACTTTTTTATTTCAAGAAAATTATGCTTATAAATATGAATGTATGTACTTTACTATTATAATAGTAAATACTAAAAAAAATATACTTTCTGTAATTATAATCTATATATTAATTAACTGTTTTTATTATATAATACTCAATTTTTTCATTTTTCATTTTTCTTCCTTCCCCATTATACTAGAATAAGAAAAATATATATATATCTTCACAGCACAAAATTCCCTGATATTAAAATGTCCACTTGCATTTAATTATGCATCTGAACGATTGCTTTTCTTATTGCCTTTCACCTTTTCTCAAGACACTCCCTACTCTTTTCCTTCCCCTCTCCTTGTTCATACTGCGTGAGGTGATTGTGCGGCAGGAAAGAATCTATATGGATATAATTTCGTTTATCTTAAAATTCTATACAATTTAAAAAAATTATCTGAGCATTTAAACTTAAAATAATAAAATTATAGATTTTTAATATTTAAATTTACTACAAACATTTTAAAGATGTAAAATAGAGAAATAGATTGTGCCCCATCACAGGATGATAGATTTGTTCCGCCGTCGTGAGGACGGACCGGTGGGTTTGCGCTTTTGGGAAGAGGAGGTTTCGTATGGACGTTGGGATGGGGTATTTGGGATCTCCATCGACCCCAAGAAACATATTACAGAATTTTTGCTTAAAGTCAAAGATGTCAAAGAAAAAAAGATTATTAATTTTTCTGTTATTGGGTTATAATCAAGTATTGTAAAGACCATAATAAGACCTCTAGAACCTAGTTGAGATTCAAAATGGAGTTTGTCAACAGTTTGTTAAGAAAAATATTCCCTGCTTCACATCTTCTTTTCTTCTTCCCATTTAGTGGGTCTCACTTTTCGTCTGTCCGTTAACAGCCTTGAATCTTACCTCATGGATAGAGTAAAGGAGGTTTATCCCAGTATAGAATTCTCCTTTTTTTATTTTTTATTTTTTTTTAATCATACTCTTCTATTAAAAAAAAAATTTCATCAAAAGTCAATCGATGTTACAGCATGTATTGTTTTATGGGCATTTATATTATTTTGTGATTGTTTTTTTTTGCAGATATGAACATAATTGGTAATTTTCTATAAAAAGCAAAACATAATACTGATCAACATGAATGGAAGTTTGCTTTGATACCACATGTTATAAAACTAATTAGAAAATAAAATAAGGATCTAACCTGCAGCCATAGTTGATCAAGAACAAATAGGGAAACTCATCTTTACCACCTTCAGTAGTGCCTAAAGATGGAAACTCACAGGCAATTCTTACAAATTTATAAATGAGAAAACCACTTCTCTTCTATCAAGAGAGTGAATACAAAAGATTTTGTAACTCTTGTAACAATCACCATATTAATTGCACTATTGGGACAGTTTCGCTGTAATGAATAATTAGATCTTTTAGTAGATTATTCGGACAGTTTCGTTGTGTTGATCTAATGATTCAGTCAAAGAAATTAGACTTTAAATGGTATATATAAACTTTGGCGATATATATATATATATATATTAACATAAATTTGTTCTAATTGTTTTATCCTAGTGATTGGACCCTCTATCTAACATACTAATTTGCTTACTTGCAAAATTATTATATAGCCATTTGTTTATCACTAATTTGGTTAGAATGAAACTAATTCTTTACCCTGGATCTCAATTATCAGAGAAAAAGAAGGCAACATTTCCCAAGCAATTGTTACTGTTTTTCCTCTTTTGCTTCACTTCTTCTGTGCTCGGCCCTTTTCTGTTAAAGTTGAAGTCTCCGATCGAAGAACTAAGAATCAATTAGACGTCAAGGTATACTACAATTTACATTCGAGTCAAGATCAAATTCAGCTTTTCAATATTCAAAGTGATTTGTTTAGTTAAATCTTAATTGCATAATTTCATAGTATTGTTAAGAAGTTTTATGTTGAAGTAGTAGATGATCCTATAAAAGTTCATTAGTTCTATATATATGAATATATTCATTAGTGTATACAATTAAAAAAAAAATCCTGCCTGAACTTTAGTGCTCGGGGAATTGCATAAAAAACAAAACTCAGTTTAAAAATAACACAAAAATGTCCTTACATATATTTATTAAAATTTAGAATAAAATATTCAAAAAATCAATACAAATTCATGCAAAAACAGATTTTTAAGGTTGTTTTTCTAATGATAAGCATTTCAGTTCAAATTAATATTTTATCATTTAAACTAATGTCGCGTTAATTTTAAGTGGATGAAATATAATAGAATGAGTATTTTTGCAATAATTTAAAGTTTGAGAGGTGTAAGTACCAATTTTCAAAGTTTAGGGGTAAAGTTACAAAATTACTATAGTTTAAGGGGTAAAAATAAAGTTTTTCCAAGTCTTACATGGCTAAAGTATGACACAAAGGGTGTTTTTGCTAAAAATTTAACGTTCAAGGGGCATTATTACTAATAATTCAAAGTCTGAGAGGGTAAAAACATAAGTTTTTCCAAATTTGAGAGCAACGTTACAAGCTACTAAAGTTGAGAGGACAAAACTAAAGTTTATCTTAGTAGATTTTGGTACAAAAAACTTCAATATTGTCCATGAGCTAGCGTTGTCATTATTTTCTATATGTTTGTGTTATAGGGGCCTCAAATTATTTGTTTCTTAAGTAATTACACAATAATTATTCATCTTTGTGTGCGAGTGTTTGTATGTCTTCTTATATTACTTCAACAAGGCAAAAGTCAAATATAATCTTCAAATTCTCACTGTGCCAGGTGCTAGTCAATAATGGAGCTTGCTGGGCCGGTTATTCAACTTTTACAGTGGATATCAGCACCTATTTCCAGATGCTGGAAGTATCACTGTGGCCTTCAGGAAAATGTGAAGACACTCGAACAAAGAAAGGACGAGCTAAACTGTCGAAAGGATGACATAAATGCAAGGCTACGCACCGAGATTGTGGAAGGAGAAACAGAGTTAAAGGCTGAGGTTCGACTTTGGCGGCAAAGGGTAGAAGACATTGATGCCGAAATCAACACGATTATCCAACAAGTTGAAACAGTGAAATGCTTCTCCCGTACTGGAATTGGAAAGAATGTTGTTCAGAAGATAGAGGAGGTCGAGGAACTCTATAGGACTGGTGAGTTTACTGATGGTTTGATCTTACAACTTCCGCGACAAATTGGAGAGATGCAACCAACAACAACCTTGGGGGGGAGAAACTACATTTAGAAGAAAAATGGAAGAATTATGGGCATTGTTGATGGACGATGAAGTTAGAAGGATCGGAGTCTATGGGATGGGTGGAGTGGGTAAAACCACTCTCATGAAAGAGATAAACAATCGCCTTCTTGAAAGTAGAGAGAAGTTTGATGGTGTAATCTGGGTAACTGCATCAAAGGATTCCAGTATTATCAAGCTACAAGATGCTGTTGCCAGCGAAATCAAATTTGATGATATTTCAAAGTATGACGTTGAAACAGTAAGGGCCCGCAAGTTATATGCAGAATTGAGTAAGAAAAAAAGATATGTGCTCATCATTGATGATTTATGGGACTCTTATCGTCTTGATGAAGTAGGAATCCCGGAGCCTAGTCCTGAAAATGGAAGCAAGTTGGTATTGACAACAAGAGATCTCCGTGTAAGCCACAGAATGAGTTGCAAAGCGATCCCAATGGAGCTTCTGTCAGAAAGGGAGTCATTGAACTTGTTCTTGGATACAGTAGGTCGTGATGTTCTATCCATCCAAAACATGGAAAAAATGGTGAATTTGTTTGTCAAAGAATGTGCCCGTTTGCCACTTGCAATTGTTACAATAGCAGGAAGCTTAAAAGGTATTGTTGATTACAATAACTGGAAGACAGCGCTAGAAGATCTAAAGGCATCTACAGATGGGACGAACGAAATATTAGAGAAGTTGAAGTTCAGTTACGATCGCTTAAATGATGAAAACCTTCAAGCTTGTCTGTTATATTGTGCCCTATTTCCTGAAGATTATGCATTTGAAAGAAATGAGTTGATAGAGTATCTGATCGCTGAAGAAATTGTTCAAGGAAGAAATAGGCAAGCAGAGTTCGAAAGAGGACAGGCAATGCTAAACAAACTCGTGTATGCTTGCTTATTGGAAGATACAAGAGGATATTCAGGAAAGGCTTGCTTGAAGATGCATGATTTGATAAGGGATATGGCACTAAAAATTACAAGCGACAGTCCTCGTTTTTGGTAGAAGCAGGGACTGGATTGAAATGTGTTCCAGATGAAGAAAATTGGAAGGAGGATCTTGTAAAAGTTTCATTGATGCACAACCAAATATCAAATATCCCTTCAAGTTTTGAATCACCAAAATGTCCTATGCTTTCAACATTGTTGCTAAACAGGAACTATCGTTTTAGAAGCATTTCAAACAACTTCTTTCTTCATATAAAGGAGCTCAGTCTTCTTGATCTGTCTGAAAGTCCTATCGAGAATCTTCCAGAATCAATCTCCGAGTTGGTGAATCTTACTGCATTGTTGCTCAGAAGATGTTACAATCTGACATACGTGCCGTCTTTAGCAAAACTAACGGCTCTGAAGAGGTTGGACTTTGGTGGCTCAGGAATCGAGGAAGTACCTCAAGGTATGGAAAACTTAAGTAGGTTGAGATACCTTGAATTTAACAGGTGTAATCAGTTAAAATTAATACCTGATGGGATCTTATGCAAGTTGTCAAATCTTCACTACCTTTCTCTTAATCGAGGTGAATGTGAATTAACAAAAATAAGAGGGGAGGAGTTGGTAGAGTTGACAAAGCTAGAAGAGCTCTATTGCATGTGGTATGACCGTGACAGCTTTAACGCATATGTTAGATCTATGGCTGATGGTGGACCCACCCATTACATACTTCAGGTTGGATCTCAAAATTGGTTTGTATTTGGAGAACGTGGTAAAGTTGTATGTATTGCAAATAGTGATCTTAGGAAAAGTGTAGCAGTAGATGGAGACTGGCCGGTATTGCTCCCTCAAGACGTTGAGACCCTGGATATATACAAGTGTCGCATTGATGTAAGCAGTTTGTGTGAAATGATCACCTCAACAAACTTGAGAGCGTGTCATATGAGTGAGTGTGATGGGCTCGAGCATTTGTTTGTGTATTCATCAAGCATCATTCGTCTTCTTCAAAGAATCGAGGTATTGAATCTTTATAAAGTGAGGGACCTGCGTGGGCTGATAAGGAGGGAAAACGTAGCATCATCACCACTTCCACCTGTCACATTTTCTTCTCTTAAGACATTGAGAGTACATAATTGTGACAAAATAAAGAGATTGTTCATTGATACTGATCTGCTCCCAAATCTGGAAGATATTTCGGTCACTTGCTGTAAACAATTGGTTGAAATAATATCGGCGGCATCTGATCATGGCGAGCAAGAAGAAGAAGAAGAAGAAGATGAAGAAGAAGAAGAAGAAGAAGAAAAAAGAAGAAGAAGAAGAAGAAGAAGATGAAGATGAAGAAGCTGCAGGTGGATGTGATCATCAGGTCATCAGCACTGTTACTCTCCCTAAATTGTGCAAGTTACTATTGTTCTCACTACCAAAGTTAAAGAGCATACCAGTGGCTGCTGATCATTCCTTACGTGAAGTTCATATATTTAGATGTACAACGTTGAAAAGGGTCACTTGCCTTGACAGAGATCCATGTCCCCCTTCTCTTAAAAAAGTTTACATGGATGACGATTTGTGGGAATCGCTGGAGTGGAATCATCCCAATGCGAAGGACGCCGTCGAGTCCGTGAGGCAGAGATGGTGATGAGTTATTGGATGAACGCCAAATTGAAAGTGGCAACTGGTATTATTTCTATCTTCCACCATACATGTTATATAATTAGTTGCATGAGAATATTTTGAGTTTTTAAGTTCCATTATGAAATTTCTTCTTTCTTAATACTTCCATTTCGCAACTTTTTTTTCCCCCTAAAACACTCTTCTTAATCATTTGACGCTAATTAATTTATTTCAGTATATATACAATAACTAGACTTTTTTCTTTTTTTCTTTCTTTTTTTTTTCCTACTAGAATCAAAATATCTGCATGCTCATGTGAATGTGGCAACTGTTATTATTTCTATTTTCCACCGTACGTCTTATCTCATTAGTTCCATGGGAATATGTGAAGTTTTTTCAGTTCTAGTGTGAAATTTCTGTTTTTGTTAAGACTTTCAAGTCGCAACTTATTATTATTATTAACTAGACTTCTTTCTTTAATTGGGCCATGTGACACGAGGTTAGAAGTTGGCCCACTCGGGCTATTTAAGATTGCTGAAATATAGTACCTTCCCTTAATTTCTTTTCCCTTCTGCATTCATTTTCATTTTTTAATCCAAAAAATATTTTGAATGTTAACCTTTTTTCTTTTTTTTTTCTTTTCCTTTTTAATTTATAAAACAAGAACACACTCATAATTCCATGACACAATTGACTAAAAGATATTTAGGAGGAATCTTAAAAAACCATACCTAGATTCTAACAAATTATAATTTTCAGATAATTATTAATAATAAAAGAACTTGTAATATTTATAAATTACTATATGCACTCCCCGTGGATATATAATCTGTTGTAGGTAAGCAAAAACATCCAATGCCCTTGGATGCCCTTTAACCAAAGCTCACCGTTAGATCTCTAATTCAACAACCATGCATTTCCATGGTTTGGATGTTAATGTGGAACGGGTGAAATAATATTATATTCTCCACCTTTTTTATTTTTTTATTATTTATTTATTTATTTTTTAAGACCAGCCTGCGTGTGAGCAATTAGTATTTTTAAATTTATCTTCCACCTTTTCGGAGAGAACTCTTCTGCACTCACCCTTACATTTCTTTCAACGTTCATTGACCAAGTACCACTTTTTTTTTTTTTTTTTTTCTTGCCTGTGGTTTCGAATTATCTTTTATAATTCTCTTGCTAAATTATCTTACTATTTTCCTAAGACCCACATACTAATTTCACTTTTGATTGGCCAATGATGTTTGCACAAGCACCGGGGGAAAGCAGCAAAGATGGAATAAGAATAAGGCCAAATTGCCAGATATATAGAATAAGAAAAAGATCTCTTCCACCAGGGAAAAAAAAATAAGATAAAAGAAAAGAAGAAAAAGAAAAAGATCACTTCATAGTACAATAATCCCTAAGGCATTTACATTTTTGAAAATACTAAGTTTTACCCTTCCTAATTAACTTATATTAAATACAATTTAAAGCAATATTAAACTAAACAATTGAAAAAAGTCAATCTTAAAACTTAAAAATTTCTCCTACTAATAAAAATATTTCTTTGATCATTTTCATATTTTGTTGTTTAATTTTTTTAGTTAATTCACAATTATTTAATATAGATTGAAAAGATTATCTTGAAATTTTCAAGAGTATTTTATGACTGATTTAAAAAACAAAAAACAAAAACAAAAAGTGAATTAGGCAAAAAATGATATTTACTTTTACTTTCCTGATATTTTAATGCCCATCATACCTCCAAACAAATTCTTTTTCTTATCATCTTTCATCTTTTTCAAGAGCACTCACTCCTCTTTTTCTTTCAAAGTTCAGTAACCTATTTGCCACTCCTTTTTCACATATGTACTACTGCGTCCCCTTTTCTGCGTTAAACATTTTTTGTATTTCTTTTTTCTCTATTTTTATTAATATTATTATTTTTCTTATCTATTTTCTTTTAGAGAAAGAGAGAGAGTACTTTATTTTTATTTTTATTTTTGTTTTTGGTTTTGTCTTCTTTTGTTCCACTGACACGCGGAATGAAGGGAGGGAGCGTGGGGTGGAGTTTTTTAGTCATTCAAAAATTTTTTTCTTCTTTCGGTTCTATTTTATTTTATTTTTTCATTTTAGTTCTTTTCTTATTGCTTCATTTTTAGTATTTTAGTAATTTTATCTTTTTATGTTTTTTCATACCTCTTTTTTTTTTTTTTTTTTCTGTTGATTTTTTTTTTTACATATTTTTTGCTTTTATTTTTTTTTATTTAGATAAAATTTTCTCAAATATATCTAATCATGTGTCTCGTATATGTTTTTAAACTAATAATAAAAGAAATGCAAGTCCCATTAAAGCTGAATATATAATTAATCTAATTACCTTAAATTAAATTAAGAGTTAAATAGATCTTTGGTAAGTATTGTCAAACAAGGTCCAAACATTAGACTTGATAAAATAAGAGAAAGTTAATCCTACCTAAATTCTCTTGCTAATTTTAAATCTCAAGTTGCACTTATCTCAATTTTCTTTAGACCCACATACTAATATCACTTTTGGGTGGCCAATGATGATTGCTCAAACACCGGGGGCAAGCTTTAGTTGGAATAAGAATAAGGCCAAATTCCCAGACATATTTTCCGGTGGAAAATAGGATAAAAGAAAAGAAGAAAAGAAAAAGATTGCTTCATAGGACAATATTTTCCGGTGGAGAATACTCAAAACATCCCTTATATTCGTCTAAATATTATTGGTGTCGTTCTTATTATACAACTGTCCAAAACACTATGTTTGTAACATCAATCCACAATAATCCCTAAAGCATTTACGTTTTTGAAAATACTATTATCCTTCCTAATTAACTTATATTAAATACAATTTAAAGCAATATTAAACTAAACAATTGAAAAATGTCAATCTTAGAACTTAAAAATTTCTCCTACTAATAAAAATATTTCTTTGATCATCCTCATATTTTGTTGTTTTTTTTTTTTTAGTTAATTCATAATTATAATAATATTTAAGATAGATTGAAAGGTAATCTTGAAATTGTCAAAAGTAATTTATGACTGATTTTAAAAACACAGAACGTGTTTTGGGCACTTGAATGCTTGAAGAGGGAAAAATGATATTTAAACTAAATATAAAAGGTGTTTTAGTACTTCTACTTTCCTGATATTTTTATGCCCGCATGCCTTTAATCATACATTCAAGCAAATTCCTTTTTTTAATTTTCTTTCGCCTTTTTCAAGAGCACTCACTTCTCTTTTACTTTTACTTTTTTTTGAAAGGATAATTATTTTTTAAACCAATAAAATACAAACATCAATATTTTAAATGACCTCATAGTACAAAGAAATTTAACTCCAATTATAAATCGGTTTTATCAGTAAATTCTAATAAAACATACAATGGGGTAAAACGTGTAGCGAAATCTAACAATAGGAAATCGAAAAGACAAATCAATCATTGAGTACACAAAATGACTCTTTCAACAATACCGCTACAATCGATGGAAAACTCAAGGGAACAAAACACTTATAGCAAAAAGGTCAACCCCATTACCGCATAGAATTAATTCTAGTGGATTGGATACCCAAACAATATGAGTGCGAGGGAAGACTACCTCCGTTATTACAAAATAAACATAAAAACATAGAAAATACCATCGATTTTATTTTAAATAAATAATTATAACAAAAATGAGAAAAACCCCAGACATCATGGATTATCCTCTAGGGACAAGCCAAGAAACACAACTAAAGAGACCAAAATGTATCTCATCCAACCATGAAGCCATCCCTCCTACCAAAACTATCATCATGGAATCTAAAACATCTTCTCGAGGGCCAGTAGTTCGGTGATTAACCAAGAAGCGACACCAGACTCTGGCCCCAAAAGGGAAATATGAACAACGCAAACCTTAGCACATAAAAGAGAGAATTATAGTGCTTTTCTTAGTAATCATTCACCATCCAAAAAAAAATTGAAAGTATGATAATTTTAAAAACAATTGATTTTAGAATTATTATCATTTAGAATGTGGAATAATTCCTAAGATGATATTTGAATAGATACTGTAAATAGTTATTTGAAAAAAATGAGTTTCTAAACTCTTAATATATTTTAATAGAGTACAAGGATTTTGATTTGTTTCTTTTTTGTCACAAACACATGGAAAAAAAAAAAATCATCTTGATTAGAAATGAAATTACAAAAAACTATAGCATTTTAAAACTTGAAACATAATTAAAAAACAATTTAAATCAGAAAAATATTACAACGTAAAATAGGTTTGAAATGGAAATGAAAAGAGTAAAAATTAGGATGATTTTTATAAATGAGTTTCATTTTCATATGTAATTTCAGGATACTAAACATTCTTTGAAAATAAAGCCAATCACATACACAAAACAAACGGGCCCAGACCTTTGATAGGTTTTTTTTTTTAATAAAAATTTTTCTGTGACTTTTCTCTACACCATGTGAATTTGCAATTCATTAAACAAAGTTCAAAATTTTGATGAAGAATTTAAACAAAGATGAAATTAATGTATATGTAATATCAAATTTTTTGGGTGCAAACATAACATTCAAATTGTTTCAACGTAAAAAAAAAAAAAAAATGGCCTCATCTTTTTTTTTTTGAGAAATATTTGACATCATCTAAAATGATATATTTTTTTAAATAATCAAGTGTTTCCTTAAAAAAAAAAATATCATAAAATAAAACAATTTCGTAATTATTTAATTTAGTAATTACGTCAAAAGTCATTTTTTATTTATTCACGTCTATGTACAAAATGAAATATAAAGATTAAAAACCATAAATGAAATTGTGAAAAAAAAAAAAACCAGTTTATTTATTTGCTAGAAACTCGTTTAATAGCAAATAGAGGCCAAACAAATCCGTAAAGAAACATTTAAAAAAAAAATATGTAAAGAAAAACAAAAACGTTAAAAATTACTTTTTATAACCTTTTGCGGGAGAAAAACTTTTTAAACAAAAAGGAGCCTAATTTAAAGAGAAAAGGTGAAAGTTGAATTATGGCTCAGAGGAAAAAAAAAAGTGAGCCTACATGTAGGGCCCACATCAGAATGATTTGATGGTCAGGCATGTGACACCAGGTTAGAAGTTCGAACTCTATGTAGGGCCCACAAAATAACGATTTGATGCTCTGCCATGTGACATCAAGTTGGAACCCACTGGCTATTTAGGATTGTTGAAATACAGTGCCTTCCCTTGATTTCTTTTCCCTTCGGCAATCATATTCATTTTTTAATCCAAGAAATATTTTGAATTGTTGATGCCAAAAACGCCTCCAGTAACAACACCCAAGATAGTCGGATAGTTCGGTCAGGAACGACTACACTCCACCGTCGATCACCTGCAAAAGGGGAAGCACCTCGGAATGATGGGGACACTGGTGTGATGTCTGCCGCGGGCACTCCGATGCTTAAGTCAGCAAGGATACTGATGAGCGTAGGGAGAGACAGAGTTTTGGCAAGGTAAAAAATGACCATACCTGAATTTGTGAATTTCTTCCCTATTTATAGGTGCCCTCCCCGGACCCGGGTGCTTGGGGCAATCCGGTCGGGTCGGATGCCTAGGGCACTTGATGGGTGACTAAGGCTTAGGCTTGCAGGGGCTATTGGCCCAATGGGCTAGTGCCACGTGCCTTTGACCCGACGCAGGGGACAGAAGGGTGGTTGTCGCTGGTACCTGCAGGGGCAGGTCCTGGCAGAGAAGGTGGCGACGGTTGGTGATGTGATGTGCTATAGAAGTAGGTGGGCTGCGCCTGTAGCTGATGGGCGCGGAGACAGGGCCTGCGTCAGCCGCGAGGTGGTAGGTGGAGTGTGAGTCTGGGAGACTCCAGTTAGTCTGTGGTTTACTCGTCGAGATTGGGTGCTCGGAGCACAATATTACCCGAACACATGGTTCGTCCTGGTGTGACAGTAAGTTTTGGTTGGCAGGCACAACTGGTCGGTCGGAGTCAGGTCATCCGACCAGAGTCCGGACGGCCAGGGGTAGGTTTCACGTTGCCGAGAATAGCAAGAAGGGCTACTTGGTGGTCGGAGCAGAACACAGCATCAACATAAGCCCCCCAGCATCTCTGGGCTGGACTGGCCAGGGATGCTCTATTAGCGGTGCACGTGATCAAGATTCTCGTCTAGTCGGCACTGCTCGGCACGCGTTCCCACATTCAGAGGGTAACCGATATGATTGGGGTTGTCCATGCGATGATTAGTGACACGTGTCGCGCTGTTATTGGAGGGAAGTCAGACCGACACTTCGAATTTTGAAATTTGAAAACGGATGGATTGGCGGGGTGCCGAAACGTCGCCTCGAAATCCACGCCCGGATTTCCCGCCCTTCCTAAACCTATAAATAAAAAGTGGGATGCCTTCACTTTCCATAGATTTTGCGGAGAATTGTGGTGATCCATCGAGAGTTGCCAAGAACTGCCGATAGCTGCCGAGGGTTTGTCATCAAATCTGCTTAGCCGATCAACGCGAGAACATCCGAGAAGGTAAATCTTTTTTATTTTTCAATATGAGTGATATTTCTGATTCCGAGAACGACGGGCTATCTGGGGACGTCGAGGTAACGCTGAGCACGAGCGCTAGCACGAGCACGGGCTCCGAGTCGGAATCAAGCGGGGAGGTGACGGGGCAAAGATCCCAGACACCAAAGGACTTGTCAGGAATGTCCGACATCCCTTCTCCCTAGGACACTTTAGCCGGCCAAGTGCGAGGAGGCGTCGCCCGGCTAGCCGAGATCCTGCAGGTCGGTCCGAG
The DNA here is from genome assembly GCA_008635985.1 of Ficus erecta. Lineage (NCBI taxonomy): Eukaryota > Viridiplantae > Streptophyta > Magnoliopsida > Rosales > Moraceae > Ficus > Ficus erecta. The sequence goes on from BKCH01001667.1 coordinate 161,058, forward strand.
CACACTTCCAGACCAGAGATTTATCTCCGAGATTCAAGGGGCCATCCCAACACCGCTTGTCCGGGTGGTCGATCAAACGGTTGATGCTACAGCCGCGGCGGAGAGGACTGCGAGCCAAGCTGGCACCTCGGGTCGAGAAGGGTCAGCGCAGTCCGGGAGCACAGATCCGGCGGGGGAAGCCTACCAAGGCCGAGAACGCGCTCGTGGGCGAACACAGCGTGTGAACGAGCAGGTCGTCTACCGGATGGCCGATTGGGAGATGGAGAACTGAGCAGGCGATCTTCCCGTCTACACGGCGGACTTCTTTGTCTCGGCGGTTACCCTCTCATACATGGTCACGCTTCGAGAAGAATTTCAGATATCGGACAACGTGGAACTTCTCGTGCCAGGTCCGAACGATCTCCCCTCCAGGCCTCCTCCGAGTTACGTTACCCTGTCGACCGAGTTTTTTCCGAGCAGGACTGCGTTTGCCGCTCCATCCATTCTTGAGTCGGGCACTCGTCCGGCTGAACGTGACCCCCATGCAGCTGAATGCCAACGCCTACCGTATCTAGGTGAGCTGTTACATCCTCTGAAAGATGACGTTCGGCTTCGAGCTACCATTCCGAGCATTCCAGAACTTGTATCGGATGAAGTTCGCCCCTTCATCTGTAGGGTCCTACTACTTCCAGGGATACAAATGGACCTTCATCACGGGATGCTCGGACTCAGACAAGCAGTCCAAACACCTGTGGTTCTACGCGGGTGGTCGGTGGCTGCACGGCGACATGCCATACGTTGAGGTCCCGCCCAGAGAACAAGTCCATGTCTCGTTCAGGAACGGGTACGTGTGGACCCGGAGGCCGCACACTAGCGCCAATAACCTGGCAGGTATCTCGACGCTGAAGGAGACCTCGGATCCCGAGCGTAACCAGAACAGGCTCTTATCCCATAGGAACCTGGAGAAGTACGAGTGGATCGACCAAGTCTCGCCTGACGAGGACTTACTAGACCGACCAGGAGTTGTGGTCCCCGAGGAAGTCACGGTCGCTGCTTGAGTGCCCGACCTGGCTACGCATTACCAAGCATGGACTGTCATTGACACCAATATCGCGTCCACCTCTGGTCGGTCCGAGATTCCGTAGGGGTTGCCGGAAGCTTCACCCCTAGATCTGTCGTCCGACAGCACACCCGAGGACTAGGGTCCGAGGGTCGCGGACGAGGATATGGATCAGGTGGTTCAGCAACTCTTCCCGGCGTGAGGTATTCGGATCGAAGGTCGTCCATCAATTATTTTCAAGTCTCTTTCTAATCGGCTAGTCTGCTGCTTACCGATTACTACTGTTTTGCAGAGCCTATGGCCGATCGAGAGCGGCGTGGCACCAAGTGCCAGAGCGAGCAGGAGAGGATGGCGCGGCTCCTGAAAATGTCCAAGACGAGCGACAAGGGCAAACATAAGGCAGGGACCTCGGCCGCCGCCCCCCGAGCAGAGAGGTAGCACCTTCAGCCGCTCCGCTTAGCCGGTCAGCCAACCGCCCTGACACTAGGTCGAGTCGTCAAAGGAAAGACCAGAGCAGGGTGGTCATTCCTTCTCGGAGTCACCGAGAAGACTCGAGGCCCCGGAGCGTGGCTCCCACCCACGAGGCCGAAGCTACTCGGCGGAAGTCCTCGGTCCAACGGGTGATCGTTGTGAAGTTCGACGACGGCCTGACCTCTGAGGTGGCCGAGTCTTCTCGGCATTCCAATCCCGTGGATGCCTTTCGAGAGAGCACGAGTAGGCTGATTGAGGTAATTCTTGGTCTTTTTGGGGCTCTCCGAACACTCACTCTATCCCCACTTCTTATTTCACTTCCCTTTCTTTTTAGGTCTTATGTTTTATGTACTCAGGTGACGCGGCTGCTCGTAACGAGGCCAACCGCGCGTTGGATTTAGAGGCTGAGGCTGCCCGAGCAAGGGACGCGGAGAAGGCAGCCGAGGAGAAAGCTAAGGGCGTGGCGGAGAAGGTTCAGGCGGCTGAGGATAGGGCCAGGGCCGCAGAAGACAGGGCCAAGGAGGCCGAGAAGAAAGCCTCCAAGGCAGAGACTGATCGGCGTAGGGCGAAGGATGACCTCAATTCCGCTCGCTCTGAGCATGCCAGATACCTTGAGGTCGCCCTGCTCGCCGCACTAGAAGACACCCAGCAACAGGCGGTGGAGGACTTCTTACCGTCGGACGACTTCAACTCCCATCTGACCGCCTATTACAGGGATGGAATACGAGATATGAAGGCCGGCTTCAGTCTGCACAACCCATCGGTGGTCGGCGTGGATTGGTCATTCGTGCCCGAGGAGTTTGGGGAGATCGCTTATGGGGGAGAAGCTCAGGCTGCTGAGGAGGGCGAAGTGACCGGGCCTATCGAGGACTTGATCGTTCTTGACGAGCCGGAACAGCCCGCGACGCCGGATCAGCCGACCAACTCTGCGCTGGAGGTCCCCCATCATCGACTCCATCCTCCCCGATCAGCTGGACTGATGAGGATTCCTATTTTTATTTTTTCTTTGCTTGTTTGTTTTGTTGTGTTTTTATTTTTTCTTCGGGTTCGGGGGTGCCCAACTTGTACTCCCCTCCATGGAAAATTTTTCTTTTTTAATGAACAATCTTTTGTTTTCTTTTTGTCTTCATCTGCTTATTATATTTCTTTTTGTCTATCTGGGTACTTCCTCCCCCCTGGTTGGTCTGGGTGAACCAAAAGTTGACCCAAGTCCAATCATGGTCAGGTCAAAGTAGCTCAGCCTGGGTCTTGGGTCCTGGTCAGGCACATCCAATTATGGTCGGTGTCACGTCAGAGGACCTAACTACGTGGTCGGAGAACCACGGGAGTTGGGATCTGCAAGGGCAGATGCTATCTTGGGTCCTGGTCGGACACACCTAACTATGGTCGGTGTTAGGTCATCGGACCTAGCTCCGTTGTCCGAGAACCATGGGAGTGGGATCTGCAAAGGCAGATGCTATCTTGGGTCCTGGTTGGACACACCCAACTATGATTGGTGTCCGGTCATCGGACTTGGCTCCGTTGTCCGAGAACCATGGGAGTGAGATCTGCAAGGGCAGATGCTATCTTGGGTCCTGGTCGGACACACCCAACTATGGTCGGTGTCCGGTCATTGGACCTAGCTCTGTGGTCCGAGAACTACAGGAGTTGGGGTCTGCGTGGGCAGATCTTGCAACTTCTGGTAACTGATAATCATTACATACTGATTCGGGGGAAAATGCCATTGTATATATCAACCCAACGCTTACATCATTTTTACAAAAGATTACTGATAAAAACGCTTCAAGTGGTCGGCATTCTATGGATGTCCGAGCAATCTGCCCTCCTGGTAGGCTAGGCGATACGTCCCCGGCCGGACTATCTCTGTGATCGTGTACGGTCCGTTCCATTTTGGACCGAACGAGCCGAGCCCGGATTCTTGGACCAATACCTTTTTTAACACAAAATCCCCTACTCGAAGAACTCGGGGTCGGAATCTCTTGTCATAGTACCTTGCTACAACCTGGTTCTGTGCAGCTGTTCGGATTAGTGCTTGTTCGCGCTGTTCCTCAACTAGGTCGAGCTCAAGCAGCATCTGTTCGGCGTTGTCTTCTTCATCGTAATTCTCCACTCGGAGGCTCGGCAACCCTACCTCAACCGGGATAACAACCTCTACCCCGAATGTCATTGCGAAAGGGGTCTCCCCGGTTGCGGCACACTTGATTGTTCGGTAGGCCCATAGTACTCAGGGTAGTTCGTCAATCCAAGCCCCCTTGTGCCTCTCAAGGTTCTTTATTAAGTTTTCCTTGATTGTTTTATTGGCGGCTTCCACCTGCCCATTACTCTGAGGGTGTCCGGGAGACGAGAACACTTTCTTAATCCCGACCTGTTCGCAGAGCACGATGAGCTTGGGATTATCGAACTGTTTCCCATTATCCATGACCATGGTGTGGGGGAGTCCAAATCGGCAAATTATGTTCTTCCATAAAAAATGTGTACACTTTGCCTCAGTTTGCTGGGCCAATGGCTCTACTTCGACCCACTTCGTAAGATAGTCTGTCGCCACAAGGCAATAGCAGAGTTGTGACCGGGCCATTGGTAGTGGTCCGATCAGGTCAAGGGCCCATTTGGCGAACGGCTATGCGCATACCACCGAAGTGAGCTTCTCGGGATGTGATCTGATTGCCTTGGCGAACTTTTGGCACTTGAGGCATTTTTGGGCGAACTCCACTGCATCTTTGCCCATAGTCGGTCAGTAGTATCTCTGCCTGAGGTACTTGAAGGATAGGGCTCTCCCCCCAGAATGGTTCCCGCATACCCCACTGTGTATCTCCTTCATTAGGTACTTGGCTTCAGCCGGGCCGACACAGCGTTGGTAGGGAGCAGAGTGTCCTCGGTGGTACAGTTTTCCATTAATAAGTGTGTACCTTGCCGAGGTGTTCTTGACCCTCCGAGCCTCTTCTCGGTTCTCAGACAGCTGGGACTCGGTGAGGTATCTGACGATCGGGTCCATCCAAGTGGTGACGTTCTCGGAACAGAGGACTTGCTCTTCTCGCTTGATGCTCGGCTGGTCTAGCCGTTCAATTGGGAACGAGACGAGACCGTCTAGGTCATTCCCCGAGGTGAGCCGAGCGAGGGCATCTACCTCAATATTCTCTGAACGTGGTATCCGGGTAACCACCTGGCTCTTGAATTGACCGAGAAGGATTTTCACCTTCCCCAGGTACTTAGCCATTCTCTCATCCTTTGCCTAAAATTCTCTGGTTACCTGATTGACAATGAGCATCGAGTCGCTGAACACCTCGATGTCTTGTATTCCGAGTTCTCGGGCTAGGCCGAGCCCGGCAACAACAGCTTCGTACTCCGCTTCATTGTTCGATGCTTTGAAGTTGAAGCGAAGCGCTTGGCTGGTCTTATACTGGTCGGGGCTTACCAAGACAAGCCCTGCCCCAGAGCCCCCCGAGTTGGAGGATCCGTCGACGAATAGCTTCCACCTTCGGCTGCTCGGGTCACAAGATGCCGGGTCGTCTTCCCCGGGTGCATCGACTGCCTCCTCCGGGGACTCCGGAGTCGGTTCGGGAGCGCCCGTGAATTCTGCCATGAAGTCGGCTAACGCTTGTGCCTTGACTGCGGTGCGCGGAATGTGTATGACTCTTACCTTACACCCTGTTTGGAACACAGGAGTATGAATTGTTTTGAGCAAAACCGTCGTGTAATCCTCCGAAAATTTTCAAAATTTTCAGATTTCATGCTTTAGAATTCACACGAAAACCCATTACTTAAATACACTTTCCTCTTCATTTATCATCATTTTCATCTTCAACCCTCTAGACAACTCAAACTTTTCTCCTCCCCACCTCCTTCGCCCATCCCCCCTAACTTAAAATCCGGTCACGCCGCAGCCACTTCAAACTTTTCCCAAACCGCTGCCATAGCCCCGGTTTTTTTCCGTCGCCGCCGTCGTCACCACCTCTCTCTCCCGGTGTTCCCATCAAGACCATGACTATTTTTCTTTAAAGAAAAGCAAGGTAACTTTCATATTGCTCAATTTCTTGTTTTCTAACAAAACTACAAACACACAATGCTTTAATAATTTGCGTGGAGTGTAATTTGTAGTGTTGTTTGAATGTTTTTTTTTTAATTGTTGCTCTTTGGAGATGAATGTTTTGTGCACGGTTTTGGCACTCTACACACATTTTTTAACATGGTTTTTATCCGCTCACCACATGCTCAATGAAATGCCAAAATGGATTTTTGTTTTGGATAATCATATGGAATTTGATTCTAGTGTAATTGGGCTTAAATTAAAAAAATATATATATGCCTTTTTTTGGTGATGGCACACATTACAAGACGGTTTTGCTCCGAAACCGTCGTGTAATGTGTGCCATTGTCAAAAAAAAGCCTATTTTTTTTTTTTAAAATTCAAGCCTAATTACACGATGGTTTTGAGCAAAACCGTCGTGTAATGGTACACATTACACGACGGTTTTTGAGGAAAACCGTCGTGTAAAGTTCTCAATTTGCGGCGTTTGCTACTATATTTCTTGATTCGACGACGGTGTGAACCGTTGTGTAATATTGAGATACCACGACGGTTTTGGAACCGTCGTGGTATCTTCCACGATGTTGGATTACACGACGGTAAATAACCGTCGTGTAATCCACAATTTTTAGTAGTGCTACCGGCAATACTTGATGCAAGACTGTGGAGAGATGGCATTGCGGACTGTGAAATGTGGGATGGACATCGCCACGGGTTTTGAAAAATATATTTTGTAAAATATGTTTGTAAAATATGTTATGTTATGTTATGTTATGTTATAATAAAGTGATAGTATGGGCAAGGAATTGTTTTCAAGAAGAAAACTATTTTTTAAGAAATTGTCTTCAAGAACAAATTAAAGAAAAGTTTTCAAGTATGATGGTAACAAGTTGCCTCGTGTCATACCGACTCACACTAGGTTGGGTTTGGTCCACGATTTGAATATGATAGCTTTCAATGTGGTTATGAAAGCTCGGTACTCAAGTGAGTACATATGAATATGTATGAGGATAAGTCAAGTTTAAAGTAAAGTAATAAAAGAAAAAAAAAATTACTCTGGAAATTTTAGTAAGCTTAAAGCTTTTTGAATCAAGAAGTAAGTTAAGTAAACACGAAAGCCACAGCCCTACGTAGCGTAGGTCGGGGTTGTGACATGAAAAAGTTATGATATACTCAACATTTATATGCACGTTGAGTAAAATTAAATTAACTCCTAGACTCGCATTAATATGTATACATAGTTTGTCGCTGCAATCTATATATATCGAGCTAAACCAACCCACACACTTTTTCGTAACCAAAATCCACATACCTCTTCATTTCATCCAGGCGCAAATGGTGAGGAACAATCTACATGCATGCTTGTAATATATATACTCACATAGGGAGGGTTGCTATATATATATATATATATATATATATATATATATTAGACAACCCTGCTACCACATGTTTGTTGTATCATGTCTTATGATATATTGTTACATTCGGCTAATTTTAATGTAATATTTTTCAGTTATCATTTGTCACTAACATTTGAATAATATAATATAACAAGATTTTAAATAGGAAGTTATATATAAATCCTCTAGTTATTACAAGTTTTTAAACAAACAATTACAAATGTAGGGAGAGACTCCAATACGTATGGTACCATTTCTCTATATTATTATTTGTATCATTTTTGTGATATATTATCAAGTAGGTGATTGTAATATAACTTTTTTAGTGATATTTGTCATTTACCATCATATATCTGAATATTATATATCATGTCAAAAGATTTTAAATAGAAAATTACATGTAAATCAACTATCTGTTGCAAGTTTTTAAATATAAAATTACAAGTATCGTATAATAAGCTGTATTGCATAGCTAACATTTTCTATATGTATTACATATGTATACACACACACACAAAATAGTCTAGAAGGTTCAAAGGTTCTACCAGAACTTTTTCTTTCTTTCTTTCTTTCTTTTTTTTTTTCCTCCTGTTATTATCATTTTCCATTTGTCTCTATATCAATAATTTCAAAATTTAAACAAAAGTTGGTCGCGGTATTTAGTTAATCTTCTGTGCAAGACAATTAGTAATTGGAAAACTGTATATATTTTGAGTTTTTCATGTTTGAAAAAAAGAAAGAAAGAAAAAAAAGAAAAGAAAAAAAAAATAGATACAAGATACAAGATAAATATATCACATCTTAGGGTTTGAAAAGTATATGATATACTCAACATTCATATGCACATTGAGTAAAACTAAAGTAACTATACTCACATTATACATTGCTAGTTGCTGATTTTAACTTTCAATTGAACTTATCCTTTCCTTTTCAGTTCATATTTTTGTTTATCTTGTCTCTTTTCTTTCAAAAATTGAAATTTAGGGAAGTGCTTTATAAACATATGTATAAAAAGAAGATATTTCATTTAGTTCCTTCCTTGTTGATCTTGTAGCGGTTGAAATAAAAAATAAGAGGAATTTCACGCAAATATACAATTTGAGATTTTATCTTCTTATCAGATTTAATACAATAGTCAATGAATCCATTAATATAAAAATGATTCATACTTATCCGGTTAGGATCGATCTAAACCAGTCCATTATGTATATGATTCAACATGCCAACTATTAAATAACTTATTAGAAACACAAGACAGCCAATCAAAAATGTCACGAAATCAATTAATTCAAAATTTAAATAAAAGTTGGCCGCGGTTATTAGTAATTTCCTTTGCAAACTATCAGTAATAGAAAAACTTCATATTTTGAGAAGGGAAAAAAAAAAAAAAAAACAAGATAAATAGAATTAGGCTGTAAAATGTTTTATATATCCGCATCTTGGAGGTTTGAAAAGTTTGAGATATAATCAGCATTTATATAAACATTGAGTAAAATTAACGTAACTCCTAGACTCACATTATACATAGTTGCTGCAATCTATAGATATATATATATATATATATATATTTATACATCTATATTGTAAAACCAACCCACACTTTTCCATATCTGTATCCCAATCCACATTTCTCTTCATATTTCATCCAGGCGCATAAAATGGGGAGGTCCTATATATCTATACACATGCATGTAATATACATATACATAATATAGACACAAGCGCACAAAGAGTAGTCTTGAAGGTTCAAGGTTCTACTAGAACTTCCGTTTCTTTTTTTTATTTTTTATTTTTTCCAGTTTTATCATATTATCATTTGTCTCTGTATCAATTATTTCAAAATATTTAAACAAAAGTTGGTCGCGCTTATTTAAACAAAAGTTGGTCGCGCTTATATTTAAACAATCAGTAAATGAGAAACAATATATCTTGAGTTTTTCATGTTTGGAAAGGAGGATACAATGTACAAGACAAATAGAATTTAGGCTGTTAAATGATTCATATTACCATGAGCGAATTTAGTTGATTTGACTTTCTTTTTTTTTTTTTTTTAAATGGAAATTGGTTTTACCTTTAAATCTCTGTTTTATTTATTTTATTTTATTTTTAATCGATATGAATTTAAGAACCTATTATACGTGTTTTATATGTATAGACTTTTGAAGATTGCATAAGACAGTAAAATTTTTGTATATAGTTTTATATTTGAAGATTTAAGCCACATTTTGACATCCCATTTTAAACCCTTTTTAAAATTCTTTCCTATAACATTTTATCTTCTAAAATTTTGTATTTTTTGTTTTGATTATGGTTCGAGCTTATAATCCAAACAGGTTCTGAATTGAAAAATCAGGCAAGGGTGACAAGCCACACAGTTATTGTGGGATCATGGGGGGAGTCAGGTGGCTCTGCTTGGGACGATGGGTTCTGCACTGGAATTCAGAAAACCCACCTCACATATGGGGATGCCATCGATTCCATTCAAGTGGACTACGATGTACTGCCCATGCAGGGCCTACACATGGAGGTTTAGCTGGTTAGTTTCTTATTTATTTCTTCATTTGTTTTTTTAGCTAAACGTGAAAAGCACTAGATTTAGGGTAGTTATTTAATCTGTTTAGTTTCTGAATTATGCACCATATTATTATTATTATTATTGTTTTCTTAAAATTGAAAGTGGGGGAATTCGGACTCTTCATCTTTTTGTTGGAGTGAAGTGTGAAATTATCGTTAAATAATACATGTAACTACAGTACATCTTGTTATTTTTGGTACCTAACATTTAATTTAAGTAAATCAGTTGTAAAATTTTTTTCTTTAATTTAATTTTTATAGTTTTGGTTATGATTGTTGATGCCGAAAACGACTCCGGCAACAACACCCAAAGTAACAGGGTTGCCTGGTCAGTTCTAGCCAGAAACTCCGCCGTCGATCACCTGCAAAAGAGAAGCACCTCGGAATGAGGGGGACACCGGTGTGGTGTTTGCCGTGGGCACTCCGATGCCTAAGTCAGTAACGATACTGATGAGTGCAAGGAGAGGCAGGGATTTGGCAAGGCAAGAATGACCGTACCTGGATTTGCATAGTTTTCCTCTATTTATAGGCACACTCCCCGGATTCGGGTGCTCGGGGCGACCCGGTCGGGTCGGCTACCTAGGGCGCCCGACGGGGGGGGCTAGGGTCCTAGGCCTGCAGGGGCTATTGGCCCAATCGGTTCGTGCCACGTGGTGTCCGACTCCTAGTGGGGGACAGAAGGGAACTGTTGCCGGCGCCTGCGAGGGCAGGTTGTGTCAGAGTAGGTGGCGGCGGGTGGCGAAGTGATGTTCTGCAGGAGTAGGTGGGCGGCGACTGTAGCTGATGGGTGCCAGGGCAGGGTCGCGTCTGCTGTGATGAGGTGGCCTGTGGGCCTGGATGACTCACGCAAACATGGGAACCACCGGAGTGACCGGGTGGTCCGAGAACGATGTGGTCCGAGTACGCTGCTTGTCCTCGCGACGTTATGGGGTGTGGTCGGCTATGACTACTGGTCGGCTAAACGTCCGGCTACCGGAACCGCTCGCCGAGAAGGTTGCCGGATCGCTGCGGGTGGTCGGAATTAGTACTTCTAGGTCGGAGCAGAAAACGACATCAACATAAGCCCCCCAGCATCTTTGGACTGACTTGGCCAAGGATGCTCGAGTAGTCGGCTGTTCATAATCTGCTCGACCATGTTTTCGAAGTCGGTTTGTTGTCGGATGCTCGGACATACAGATGTTCTCGGGAAAGGTCTGCCGTACGCCACGTGTCAACAGTGCAACGTGTCTCTCCTTGACTGGCGGGAAGACCGAACGACACTTCAAAATTTAAGTTTCCGAAACTGGCGCCGACGTGGGTTAATGGCGGGAAACCGAAGGGTCGCCTCACGAATCGTGCCCGGATTTTCGCTAAACCCTCGCCTATAAATAGAGGGGGGGCGACACTCATTTCCTCACCGTTCGAGAGAGATCAAGATTGCCGAGAGCTGCCGAAGACTTCCGAGGACAATTTAGCGCAGGAACTTGCAGATCAGCGTCGACCATATCCGAGCAGGTAAAAGTTTTTATTTATCTGCGATAATGAGTGACGTTTCTGATTCCGAGAACGCGGCCTTGTCCGAGAGCGTGGACATGTCGGGGAGTAGTTTCTCGACGTCGAGTACCAGGACGTCGTCGACAGGAGAGGCAACGGGCCCGAGGGGCAGGACACCCGACCAGCTGTCGGGGATCTCTGACATACCATCGCCGGGCGAAGAAGTCTATCCGAGCAGCCGGGAAAAGTCTGGCGCGGCAAGGCTCGAGGAAATACTCCGCGCGGGCCCGAGCACGGCCCCCGACCAAGAATTCGTCGAGGAGCTGGGCAGGGGCTCTCAGGCCCGACCGGCCCCGGTCGTTGATCTCACGGCCGAAGAAGAAGCTGCCGAGAGAACGGCTAGCCAGGCTAGCACGTCTGGCCGAGATGAAGAGTCGGAGTCGGAGTCGGCCAGCACCGACCCGTCCGGGGAAGACACTGAAGCGCGCGACCGCGACAGCGGGAAGGCGATGCGCATCAATGATGTGAAGGTGTACCGCCGAGTAGACGCTGAGATGTCCAGACTGGCCGGCGGTCGTCCCGTGTACACGGCCGACTACTTTACGACGGCCGTCACTCAGAGGTACATGGCCTCGCTACGCCGGGACTTTGGGATTCCGGAGAGCGTGCTGCTCCTTGCTCCGGGTCCTGACGACATCCCATCTCGCCCCCCGGAAGGATACATCGCCCTCTCCGCCGAGTACTTCCGAGCAGGGCTGCGCCTCCCTTTCCACCCATTTCTGAGGCAGGCGCTGACCAGGCTGAACGTTGCCCCCGCCCAGCTGAACGCGAACGCGTATCGCCTTCTGGTCAGCTGCTACGTCCTGTGGTCGGCGAGCTTCGGCGAGAAGATGCCCGTTGCTGTGTTCCAGAATCTCTACCGCATGAAGACGGCCCCTTCGTCGAAGGGGTTCTACTATTTCCAGGGGTTCAAGGGGACCTTCATCACCGGGTGCCCAGACTCGGACAAGCAGTTCAAGCACCTCTGGTTCTATGCAGGTGGCCAGTGGCTGCATGAGCACCTGTCATACTACCAGCTACCCCGGTCCGGGAGGGTTCCAGTCCGGTTCAGGAAGGGCTACGTGTGGACTCGGGCACCACACGTCCCGGAGCAGACCCGGAGAAGAATAAATGTGCTGCGGGATCTATCCGACCCCGAGAGGAACCAGCACGGGCTCCTGGCCGAATCCAGCCTAAGGCAGCACTGGGTCGGCTCGTCCTCAACCTCAGGTCGTGTAGACGACCAGCCGAGGACTATTCCACCGACTGTGACGGTTGCGGCCATGCCACCGCCGGCTGTTCACTACCGTTCCCGGGCAAGGGGGGCAACAGTTGCCACGGTCACTCGTTCTGGGGTTCAGCAGGGGGTGCCCGAGGCCACGGTCCGCGGGTCTTCGCCCGGCGACCTGTCCCCGGGAACCTGGGGTCCTCGGGTTGCCGACGAGGACCTGGATATGGTGATCCGGGATCTATCCCCTGTCCGAGGTGGTCGGGGTCCTCGGGCAGGCATCCGGATCGAAGGTCGTTGGCCGTCCCGCTTGTCATGTTGTTATTTACCAGCTCTCCGAGCGCTCACGAACTTGTTCCTTTTGCAGAACCGATGGCCGGTGGAGAGCGGCGTGGGACCAAGCGCCCGAGCTTGGAGGAAAGCAGGGAACGGCTCCTCAAAAATGCGAGGCTGGCGAAGGGGAAGGGGAAGGAAAAAGAAGTCGTGCCGCCGAGCAGGGCGGCGGCACCCCCAACAGCCCCCGCCAAGGCAACCGCACCGGCAGCCCCCGCGAAGGCAGCTCCTTCTGCAGCGCCGAGTAGCCGGCAATCCTCTCGCCATGATGATCGGCCCGAGAAGCCGAGGGAGGATAGGCCGAGGGACGACAGGCCGAGTAAAGAACGGCCGAGGGAAGACAGGCCAAGTCGGCGCGAGCCTAGCTCGAGCCGTCCCCGGGACGATCGTCCTGCAGTTTTGCCACCGCCGCCCCAACTCGGGCCGGGCGAGCAGCCTCCTCCCGGGTCCTCGGTTCACCGGGTGATGGTCAACAAGTTCGCGGAGGCATTGACGGCCGAACTTGCCGAGGCTTCCACCCGATCCGACCACATCGAGGCCATCCATGATTCCATCCTTGCACAGCTCGGGGTAGGCCTTCTCTCTCTCCCCCCTTTTTCCTTGTTTTGAAGGTTTCGTTTGTCTAACTTTGAACATGTTTAAATCAGTCCCTCTGCAATCTCTTCTCCGGGAGTGCGGCTGCTCGGGCCCACTCGAACTTGATGGAGGAGAAGCTCAAGGTGGCCGAGGCCGACCTGAGGGCCATGGGGAGGGCCGAGAGGGATGCCAGAGCGGCCCAGGAAGCCTCCGAGAAGGCTAAGAAGGCCGCCGAGGAAACGGCTAGGACTGCCGTGGAGACGGCAAGGGCTGCCGAGGCGGCGGCTACTGCGGCCAAAGATCAGTGGGCTAGGGCCGAAGACTGGGCACGCTCGGCGCAGCAGAGGGCCGAGGAGGCTGAGACTTCACGCCTCGAGATGGAGAAGGAGTTGGAGAAGGCTCAGGGGGAACTCGCTGCTGCTCGGGCCGAGCACCAGAGATACGTCGACGTCGCCCTTCCTGCCGCACGCGAAGGTGCTCGCGCGGAGGCGGTGGCCGAGTACCTCCAATCCGAGGAGTTCAAGGCTCGCCTTGTCAGCGAGTACTAGGACGGGATGCGGGACATGAAGGCCTGCTTCATCGACAGCAACCCCTCGCTAGTCGGGGTAGATTGGTCGTTCGTCCCATCCTGGTCGGAGGAGACGGCGGCCGAGGAGCCCCTTGAGGAGGGGGAAGTGGCCGGCCCAGCCCCAGCGCCCGAGGTCGTGGTTGTTGACGAGCCGGAGCAGCCCGAAGCGCCCGAGCAGCCTGTTGCTCCAGAGCAGCCCCCGACTGATCAGCCGGCCACTCCCAACTTCGAAATCTCGATGGCCGATATCTTCCCGGACCACCTAGATTAGGGCTAGCCGACTGTTTTTCATAGGGGTTTTTTTTTTTTTTTTTTTTTTTTTTTTTTTTTTTTTTGGGTTCGAGGATGCCCAACTTGTACCCTGCTCGATGTAATCTTTTTTTTTTTTTTTTTTAATGAACACAATTTTTCCTATTCTTGTTTTTCTTTGTTATATATATATTTTTTTTACGAACTGTGGTTTTGGTCGGGTACTCCGAGTACCTCTCCTCCCCCCTGGTCCGACTGGGTGAACCAGAGTTGGCCCGAGTCGGACCACGTTGGGTTTTTTTTTTTTTTTTTTTTAACGCGACTGGGGACCAGGTCGGGCACGTCCAACTATGGTCGGTGCCCGGTCAGAGGACCTGTCTCCTTGGTCCGAGAACCATAGGAGTTCGAATAATTTGAAATATATTGGGTCCTGGTCAGGCACGTCCAATTCTGGTCGGCGCCTGGTCAGAGGACCTGTCTCCTTGGTCCGAGAACCGAAGGGGTTCGAATAATTTGAAATATATTGGGTCCTGGTCAGGCACGTCCAATTCTGGTCGGCGCCTGGTCAGAGGACCTGTCTCCTTGGTCCGAGAACCGAAGGGGTTCGAATAATTTGAAATATATTGGGTCCTGGTCAGGCACGTCCAATTCTGGTCGGCGCCTGGTCAGAGGACCTGTCTCCTTGGTCCGAGAACCGAAGGAGATCAATAATTTAAAAGCAAACTATAAGGATTAACGACTCAAAACATATTTATATATATATATATATATATTTTTTTTTGAATGAATTCTATTATATATATCGGCCGTGGCCTTTCTTACAAAACATTTATTGATAAAAACGCTTCAAGTGGTCGGCATTCCAAGGGTGTCCGAGCTCTCTGCCATCCTGGTCGGCCAGGCGATATGTTCCCGGGCGAACGACCTCGGTGACCGTGTACGGGCCGTCCCATTTCGGGCCAAACGAGCCGAGGCCGGGTTCCTGGACCAAGACCTTTTTTAGCACGAAATCACCAACTCGGAATACCCTTGGTCGGAACCTTTTGTCGTAATATCTGGCCACCACTTGGTTTCAGGCGGCTGTTCGTATCAGGGCCTGCTCGCGCCGTTCCTCTACTAGGTCGAGCTCGGGAAGCATCTGTTCGGCATTACCCTCTTCATCGTAGTTTTCTACTCGGAGACTCGGCAAGCCAACCTCGACGGGAATGACAGCCTCTACCCCGAATGCCATCGCGAATGGGGTTTCCCCGGTTGCAGTGCGCTTGGTCGTTCGGTAAGCCCAGAGTACTCGGGGAAGTTCGTCTATCCAAGCTCCCTTGTGCCTCTCAAGGTTTTTCTTCAAGTTCTCCTTGATAGTCTTGTTGGCGGCTTCCACCTGTCCATTGCTCTGGGGATGCCCGGGAGAAGAGAACACCTTCTTGATCCCGAACTGTTCACAGAGCGCGATGAACTTGGGATTGTCGAACTGCTTCCCGTTGTCGGTTACCACGGTGTGGGGGAGCCCGAACCGGCAGATTATGCTCTTCCACAGAAAACTAGTGCACTTTGGCTCGGTCTGCTGGGCCAATGGTTCGACCTCGACCCACTTCGTGAGGTAGTCTATTGCCACGATGCAATAGCGGAGTTGTGACCGTGCCATGGGGAGTGGCCCGATCAGGTCGAGAGCCCATTTGGCGAACGGCCAGGAGCACACTACCGAAGTCAGCTTCTCGGGATGCGACTTGATTGCTCTGGAGAACTGCTGGCACTTGAGGCATTTCTGAGCGAAATCCATCGCATCTTTACCCATGGTCGGCCAATAGTACCCCTGCCGGAGGCACTTGAATGACAGGGCTCTCCCCCCTGAATGGTTCCCGCATACCCCGCTGTGTACTTCTTTCATAACGTACTCGGCCTCGGCAGGGCCGATGCAGCGCTGGTATGGGGAAGAGTACCCTCGGCGGTACAGTTTTTCCGTCTATGAGTGTGTACCTGGCCGAGGCGTTCTTGACTCGCCGAGCCTGTTCCCGGTCCTCGGGTAGCTGAGACTCGCCGAGGTACCGGATGAATGGGTCCATCCAGGTAGTAGCGTTCTCGGAACAGAGGACCTGCCCTTCTCGCTCGATACTCGGACGGTCCAGTCGTTCGATGGGGAACGAAACTAGGCCGTCGAGGTCATTCCCCGAGGCGAGCCGAGCGAGGGCATCTGCCTCGATGTTCTCCGAACGAGGGATCCGGGTAACTACCTGGGTCTTGAACTGGCCGAGCAGAACCTTCACCCTGCCCAGGTACTTCGCCATTCTCGCTTCCTTCGCTTGGAACTCCCCGGTCACCTGGTTTACAATGAGCATCGAGTCGCTGAACACTTCGATGTCTTGTACGCCAAGTTCCCGGCTAGGCCGAGCCCGGCAATCACCCGCTTCGTACTCCGCCTCGTTATTGGATGCCTTAAAATTGAAGCGGAGTGCCTGGCTGGTCTTGTACTGGTCGGGGCTTACAAGGACGAGCCCCGCTCCGGAGCCCCCCGAGTTTGACGACCCGTCAACAAATAACTTCCACCTTGAGACGTCCATGTTCAGAGCCGTCGGGCCTTCTTCAATGGGTGCTGCCACCTTCTCCGAGGACTCTGGGGCAGGCTCGGGAGCACCCGTGAATTCGGCCACGAAATCGGCTAGCGCTTGCGCCTTGACGGCGGTGCGTGGAACATATTCGATGTCGAACTCCCCAAGCTCGATTGCCCACTTCGCGATCCGACCCGACAGCTCGGGGTTCTGGAGCACCTGGCGGAGCGGGTAGCTGGTCGGCACACGGATTGGGTGACCCTGGAAGTATGGTCTCAGCTTGCGGGCTGAGGAGACCAACGCCAGGGCCAACTTTTCTAGAGGGGTATACCTCTCCTCTGCGCCTTGGAAGGCCTTGCTGCTGTAGTAGACGGGGAGCTGTACTTGTCTTCTTCTCGGATCAAGACCGAGCTAACTGCCTTCTCGGACACTGCAAGATAGACGAGCAGCACCTCCCCGGGAACAGGTTTCGACAGCAGCGGTGGGCTAGCCAAGTATCCTTTCAGGCCTTCGAAGGCTGCCCCGCACTTGTCATCCCAGCTGATCTTGCCTTGGCTCTTGAGCGCTTGGAAGAACGGGACGCACTTGTCGGTGGACCGTGACACAAACCGGGCGAGGGCAGCGATCATCCCGGTGAGCCTCTGGACCTCCTTTGTCGTTCTCGGCGGCTGCAGGTCGACGACAGCCTGGGCCTTGGCGGGGTTGACCTCGATTCCCCGGTGGTTCACCATGAACCCGAGGAATTTCCCTGACTCTACCCCGAAGGCGCACTTGGCCGGATTGAGCTTCATCCGGTACTGCCGCAAGATATTGAAGCAGTCCCGGAGGTCTTGGATATGGTCGTCTACTCGGCGGCTCTTCACCAACATGTCGTCGACGTACACCTCCATGGACTTCCCAATGAGCGGGGCGAACATCTTGTTCATCAGCCGCTGGTATGTCGCCCCGGCGTTCTTGAGGCCGAACGGCATGACTTTGTAGCAGTACAGCCCCTGGTCGGTGGTGAACGCCGTCTTGACCTGATCGGGTCGGCTCAGAGGGATCTGATTGTATCCCGAGTACGCGTCCATAAAGCTGAGCAACTCGTGGCCAGCCGTCGCGTCGACCAGCTGGTCAATCCGAGGAAGCGGGAAGCTGTCTTTCGGACACGCCTTGTTGAGGTCCGTGTAGTCTACGCAGACTCTCCATTTCCCGGTGGTCTTCTTGACCAGGACGACATTGGCTAGCCACTCCGGGTAGGTGACTTCTCGGATGAAGCCTGCCGCGAGCAGTTTCTTCACCTCCTCGTTGATGGCCGCGTACCTCTCTGGGTTGAACGCTCTCCTCTTCTGGATCACGGGCCTATGCCTCGGGCTGACGCTCAGGTGATGGCACATCACCGCCGGGTCGATCCCAGGCATATCCTCGTGCGACCAGGCGAACACGTCCTTGTGCTCCTGGAGGAATCCCTGGAGTGTCGCCCTGGTCTCCGGACCGAGTTTCGATCCGAGCATTACGGTCCTCTCCGGATGCTCGGGGTCCAACTGGAAGGGTACCAGGTCCTCGACCGGGTGTGCCCGGATCTCCTCCTCGGGAATCCTCGGGTCTAGGTCGCTCAGGCGGGTTATCTCTCCGCTGGGGGTCTCGATCTCATCTACCGTAAAGACGGCAGCCATGATTATCGGGGCGGGTGCCTTTCGGCACACTTTGTTGACCGCCTCCACGTAGCACTTCCTCGCGCCCTCCTGGTTTCCCTGGAACACGCCGACTCCACCGCTGGTTGGGAACTTCATCGCCAGGTGGTAGGTGGAGACTACCGCCTTTATGGCGTTGAGGGTCGGCCTCCCAAGGATGACATTGTAGACGGATGGTCGGTCTACCACGATGAACTCCACCATCCGGGTCACTCTCTCGAGGCCATCTCCGATCGTAACTGGGAGGTTGACCGTCCCGGCAGCACGGACGCATTCTCCGGAGAATCCATAGAGGGGAGTCTGGGTGGGCATGAGCACGGCACCCTCTATCTTGAGCCTCGTGAAAGCGTCCATGAACATTATGTCGGCGGAGCTGCCGTTGTCGATCAAGACACGTCGGATGACATTGTCGGCTACTCGGATCTCGCCGACCAACGCGTCGTTGTGGGGGTGGAGCAGCTGATCGGCCTCCTCATCGGTGAAGGTGATTGGCACACTGTCTTGACGGCATATCTTGGAGATATGCTCCGCCATGTTGATGTACTCCCCCCGGGCGTGCCGGCGGGCCTCCCGAGCATAACTCCTTCGGCTGCTGGCAGTGTCGCCGGTTGCGGTCCCACCGAAGATGGTGTGGACGATGTGCTCCTTCTCCGGCTCGTCAATTCGATCGGCTGGTCTCGGATTCTGCCGGGGAGCCTGCGCGGGCCTACTTGGCCCCGCACTTGTGATAGCCCTCTCAACGAACTCCCGCAAGTGGCCATCGCGGATCAACAGCTCGATCTGGTCTCGGAGCTGTCTGCAATCCTTGGTGTCGTGGCCCACGTCCTTGTGGAAGTTGCAATACTTGTTCTGGTTCCTCTGCGAACGGTCTGCTCGGAGGGGTGGGGGATCTCGGAGCAGCCCACGGCCGCTCACCTGGTGGAGGACGTGCTCGATAGTCGTCACCAGCGGGGTATACTGTTGGAATCTCCCTGCTGGCGTTCTCTGACTGGGGTTGGGCATAGCCCGGTTGTCAACGACTACAGCCTTCCCCCTGTCTTGTCGGCTATGGTCGGGTTGATGTTTCTCCGACTTCCTTCCGGGAAGCCGGGGTTGTTCCCTGGCCACGAGTCCACGTTCTCGGACATACTCGTCCGCCTCGGCATGCCTCCAGGCGATTCCCCTCAGCTGCGCGAAAGTGGGAGGCCTATCGTAGGCGAGCGTCCAGACAAGCCGGGCATCCTTGATGCCTTCTCGGAACGCGCCCATCAAAGTGTCGTCAGTGCAGGACTCGGCCTGCACGACCGCTTTGTCGAAGCGCTCGAGGTACGTTTTCAGGGGCTCCGTCTCGCCCTGCTTAATGCTGAACAGGTGGGACGCTCCCAGCTTCCTAGTCTTGGCGCTCAGGAAGGCGGCTGCAAGGGCATCAGCGAGCTGTTTGAAGCAGCCGATCGACCCGGGGGCCAGCCTCCGGTACCACTGGCGCGCCGGTCCGGACAGGGTAAGGCAAAATGACTTGCACAGGGCAGCCTCATTGGCATTTTGGATCAGCATGTGGGTCTGGTAGTTCTCAACGTGCTCGTCAGCGTCGGTCGAACCGTCGTAGGAGGCTACAGACGGCATCTTGAACCTAGCAGGGTACGGGGCCCGCCATGATAGCTGGAGAAAATGGCGGGTCCACCGCCCCGAACTGGTCCATGCCGTATTGCTGGCCCACGAGCTGGTCGAGCTTGCCGTTGGAGCTGGTCTAGCCGGGTCTGATTGTAGTCCTCGGTCTTGGCAGGTTTGTCAACAGAGCGTTCTCGGCCTAGGCGGCGGTGGGCGGCCGGCCTGCCGAGCCGGTCGAAGACGGAAGTGGTACTCCCCCCGGATGTTCACGGTATCTCTCCCCGCGGACGTCCGGGTAGCCGTCAGTCGCTGCAGCGCGTTCGGGCGCTCCCGAGCGAGTGGCCTGCGTATGGCGGCTCCTGGACCGGACTCGGCTCGGTTCTGCGCCCTCCTGGGGCTGTCGGCCAAGGCTCTCTCGGTGAGACCGGTTGCTCCTCCTGTCGCCTGATTGGCGGGGCATTGCGTTGTCGGCTTCCTGACCCTGGGGGTCTGCTTGGCGTGGACTCGGCCACCTCGGGCGGTTCCTCGGGGAACTGGACAACATTAGCCTCCGCGCGCCCTTCCACCAGCGACCTGACGAGCTTCGTCAGGCTCCGGACGTTCTCGGTGAGAACCTCCGTCTGGGTGGGCCTTCTCTGCACCCGGGCCCTTCTAGCACGCTGGGACCCTCACTGTGCCCCTCGAGCCGGAAGGCCCCGGGTTGTCCGCGTTCTGGAAATCTTGGTTGTCTTGATCAGCCATGACTTGGGTAGACGGGCGCTCGGGGAGCGCGAGTAGTGAAAAGATTGCTGGAAAGGCGCGGCGCCCTCCTTCTAGCGCCAAAATGTTGATGCCGAAAACGACTCCGGCAACAACACCCAAAGTAACAGGGTTGCCTGGTCAGTTCTAGCCAGAAACTCCGCCGTCGATCACCTGCAAAAGAGAAGCACCTCGGAATGAGGGGGACACCGGTGTGGTGTTTGCCGTGGGCACTCCGATGCCTAAGTCAGTAACGATACTGATGAGTGCAAGGAGAGGCAGGGATTTGGCAAGGCAAGATGACCGTACCTGGATTTGCATAGTTTTCCTCTATTTATAGGCACACTCCCCGGATTCGGGTGCTCGGGGGCGACCCGGTCGGGTCGGCTACCTAGGGCGCCCGACGGGGGGGGGATAGGGTCCTAGGCCTGCAGGGGCTATTGGCCCAATCGGTTCGTGCCACGTGGTGTCCGACTCCTAGTGGGGGACAGAAGGGAACTGTCGCCGGCGCCTGCGAGGGCAGGTTGTGTCAGAGTAGGTGGCGGCGGGTGGCGAAGTGATGTTCTGCAGGAGTAGGTGGGCGGCGACTGTAGCTGATGGGTGCCAGGGCAGGGTCGCGTCTGCTGTGATGAGGTGGCCTGTGGGCCTGGATGACTCACGCAAACATGGGAACCACCGGAGTGACCGGGTGGTCCGAGAACGATGTGGTCCGAGTACGCTGCTTGTCCTCGCGACGTTATGGGGTGTGGTCGGCTATGACTACTGGTCGGCTAAACGTCCGGCTACCGGAACCGCTCGCCGAGAAGGTTGCCGGATCGCTGCGGGTGGTCGGAATTAGTACTTCTAGGTCGGAGCAGAAAACGACATCAACAATGATACTAAAATTGACAAAAGATTTATTAATTAAATTAAACAAAGATATCCCAGCCCTATTTGTAATAACTGATAAATTTAAATAATTGTCACATTAAATACAAAATGCCTTGTTTTAAGGATTTTTAACAATAATAAAGAAACATTTACATTTAATGTTATATTGTGTCTGTAAAATTTTATTTTTCCCTAAATCGATACATGATTATTTGCTTTAAATTCAAACCATCTTTTATTAATTGTATATTCACCGATCAAAACTACTAAAATCAAAAATTTAAAGACTAATTCACCAAAAGTTAAACCTCAAAAATCAAAGTGACATATGTACATAATTTCAAAAACTAAACCGGACTGAATACCCCAAGATTTATGATTAAAAGAAAAAAGATAAAGAAAACATACGATAACAATGGTTTAATGGCATTAATCTATCTCTCTCTATTATATATATACATATACATACACACATATAGATATATAGACAGAGAACCTTTTTTTTTTTTTCTCTTTCTTTTTCCATTTTAATCTAAGATTGGACATATCCTCACAAGAGTATATAGTGAATGTGAGTGGCTACGGTGGTCCGTTAACTGGTTTTCCAACGATGTAGTTCGCTCACTAACATTCACTACCAACTTGGGAACCGTCTATGGAATCGATACATGATTAACTACTTTAAATTAACCTATCTTTCGTTAATTTTAGTTTCAGAGATCAAAATTACTAGAAGTAAAAAATTTAAAGACTAATTTTCCAAAAGTAAAACTTCAGAAATCAAAGTTGTCATGATATACTTAATTTCAGAGATTAAATCAGACTGACTACCCCTTGATTTATGATTTAAAAAAAAAAAAAAAAAAGGAAAGAAAGCACACATAACAATGGTTAATGGCAATGCATTAATCTATCTCTCTCTATTATATATATATATATGTAACTTCTTTTTCTTCGTTTTTGCATTTTATCCACATTGAACTATCCTCACAAGAATATAGTGAAGGTGAGTGGCTACGTTGGTCCTTTTAGTGGTTTTCCAAGTGATGTAATTCGCTCACTAGCATTCACTACCAACTTGGAAACCTACGGACCATATGGAGTTGAAGAGGGCACACCATTCTCTTTCCCAATAAAACAAGGCTTCGTTGTCGGATTCACAGGAAGAAGCGGTCGACTCTTGGATGCCATCGGAGTCTGCTTATCACTTTAAGATACTCTATACTATATATATGTGTGTGTGTGTTTGTGTGTTTATATATATTGCCAATGTACTATTACTAAATAAAATGACATCTCTCTAAGATGTCTTGGCTTTCCGTTTAATAGATAATATGATTGTAATGTTTGCTGTTGCCCTTCTAAAATTTCATGTTTTATTAGACAATATTATTAGATTTTATTTTAATTCACAAACAGTTCAAACTTAACTTGATCTAATAATTTATGATATGGCCGTCAATACATGTAAAGTAATCCTATTCAATGTCCAGTTGCAATTAGTTTTTGGTAGAGAATTTTAATGAGACATCTTTGACATTTAAATTAATAAGATGCAAGCTTTGCCTTGATTCCATTGGTCTGGTCTCTGATTTCGTTAGCAAGAGAGAATGTTTCTTGTTTTCTGTCTTTTCATAGCTAGGCCGTTATGATTTCTTTTGTTCATTTCAGACATTTTAGCCATCATCTCTTGATTTTAATTCACATTATCTCTCATCGTTTGTGTTAAAAAAAAAAAAAAAAAAAAAAAAAAAAAAAAAAAAAAAAAAAAAAAAACCTACGTACCAACTCTTAATTTATCTCGTACTCCAACTCTTAACTACCGATGTATGACGATCTGCGAACAATTTGTCGGATATGCGTTTCTCGAATCTCGTTACCAATTTATATCTAGTATAAAATTTAGGTACTTGATTCATATCCAACCATTTACTGACTTGCTTTCTCTGTGTGTCTGTTGGTGTTTTTATTTTTTCAATTTCTTAAGGAAGAGACTTTGTGTTGACTTTGAAAAATATTGACAACAATAAGCATTGAAAACAAATAGATCCGTACGTCTAGTTACAAAAAATTATGAATAATTAGAAAATGATCGTCCGTTTTCGCTGGTGTAATTGACATCCACGTTGGTGACCAACAATTACAATTGGTCTATTCATCCGTGTAGATTTTATTTAAAATTATATAAAATTTCGAGAAAAAATCCATATTGCTATTTTTTTTTTCAAACATATTTCAAATTTCTATATATATAATATATATATATTAATTTCAAATAATTCATTTTTAACCAAAACATATTTCAAAAAAAAAAACTGAATAATATTAAATATGGAGGGGTCAATTATACCCGATGATTACTTTTTCCACACACTTCTTAAATCACCCACCAATAGAAAACTAAATATTTGCGCAGAGACAGAGGCATGAAGGCTTGAAGGGGGACTTAAGCCCCCTCCTCAACATTTTATTAATATGTTTTTATAATTTAGTTGATAAAAATTTACATACAGTCCCCCTAAAAAATTAAAATTTTCATTTTATTTCTCTAAAAATTATAATTTGTTGTTACTAGCTAGCCCCATCACCAAAGTTCTCACTTCGTCACTGCCCTTAAGTCCCTATAATTGAACTGTAATGTTTATCTTTCTTTCCACCCATTAAGGTAACCTCCCCTTTCTTCAACCCCTTTTTTGTCGGATTTTATTCCCCCTCTCTCTATCTTCTCGCTCTCGCTGATTTTTTTCATTTTACAAATCCCACTTTTTTGTTGTGTTCATTTTATATGCCAATTCTTTGCTATTGAGGTTTGGAATTAATGTAATCGGCTTTAAAATGATAAAAATCTCAAAATACATCATAATACTCTTTCTTTAATAATAATAGTAATAATAATCTTAATTTTAATCTTATCGTAATTCTTAATCTTGATCTTATCTAATATTATCTTATCTTAACATATATAAATGAACATTGATGCTCTTCCTCTTTCCATTATGTCAACCCATTAGTTTTTTTTTTTTTTTTAACTTCTTTTTTGCTTTCATCCTTTTCTTTTTCTTTCTTATCTTTTTTTCTCATCTATTTTCTTATTTTTTGCGTTATCCTTTTTAAATTTCTTCTATCTGTATACATATATACATAATCCTGTATAGATCTATTTAATAACTTATATCTTTTATCACTACTACAGAATGTGGATACCACGACGGAGCTTCCACGACCGTTATTTAAAAACCGTCGTGGATGATGAGGAAAAAACACGGAACAAAAAGTGGTCACCGAAAACCGTCGTGGAAGTCGAGACTTCCACGACGGGTGTTTAAAACCGTCGTGGAAGTATGAATTTCCACGACGGTTCCTTAGAACCGTCGTGTAAGTATCTACTTCCACGACGGTTATATTTAACCGTCGTGGAAGTATCGCATATTACACGACGGTTAAATAAAACCGTCGTGGAAGTCAAGATTTACACGACGGTTTCATGGAAACCGTCGTGGAATCATCGTCCTTTTTCATCACACATATTAGAGCGAGTAGCCCTGTTTTTCCAACATCGATACATGTGCCAGCTAAAGTGAACAAAAAATCAGCTCAGATCGCTCCGACAACAGTTCCATTCGCCGCTGTTAGACGCCACCCACCACCATCCACTGGTCGATCATCATTCTTGTAAGTCATGATGACACAAATTAACATCATTTTTGATGTTTTCCTCGATCTGTATTAATTTTTTATTTACGAACCCAGAATATTAATTTGTATGTATTTTTTGGATTGCTTTTGATACGTTAAATACTGCAAAGTGTTTAGTTCAGTGATCACAGTCATTGTATTTTTAGATCGATTGGTTTTTTTTGTAGTTTGGATTTTTAGTTTTGATTTTTTAGTTAAATCCTAATCAATGTATTTTTAAAATGATGATGTATTTTTATTTTGGATTTTTATGTTAAATAACCGGGCCGGTTTTTTATTTGTATTATGTTATTTGGAATTTTTTAGTAAATATAATGTTGATTTAATTAATGCATTTGCCGGGGGTACGTATTTATATATATATAACGTAACTAATTATTAAATGCAAATGACATTCATGCATGCAATTTATAAATATGCACACATTGACCTTGAGAACTTTGATTTATTGGTTAGGATTTGCGCGCAAATCATGGATAGGAAATGGATGTGGTTTGATAGATTGACTAAATCATATGAAGACGGTGTTGAAGAATTTTGTCATTTGCGAAATCTCATACACAAGACGATAAGATTCGGTGTCCGTGTCAAGTTTGTGGTAATCATAGATCCCATTCCATTGATGATGATAGAGGGCATTTGCGCGCTTATGGGATTATTTGTTCTCACCAAACGTGGTATTTACATGGCGAAGATTTTGTCCATGTTAAGTATACATCAACTAGTACTAAAGGTAAAGAGCTATTGTTGAGGAAAACGTTGGTCATGATGATAATATGTACAATATGGTTAATGATTTGGAAGAAAACTTTGTGCACCGTCCGGAGTTATTTGAGGAAATGATTAATGATGCCGAAACGCCCTTGTATGTCGGGTGTACAAAATATACAAAATTAGGGGCATTGGTTAAATTATGGAATATGAAAGCGTCGGGAGGGTGGACGAATTCTAGTTTCACGACTCTTTTAGCTTTTCTAAAAGATGTTTTACCGGAGGATAACAAAGTGCCACCTAGTATGTACGAGGCGAAGAAGACGTTGAGCACGTTGGGAATGGAATACGAGAAGATACATGCTTGTCCAAATGATTGCGTGCTTTACCGGAGAGAATATGAAGAGTTAGATGAATGTCCGGTTTGTAATGAGTCAAGATGGAAGAAGGGCAGGTGCCATCAAATGGTAGTAAAGGAGTGCCGGTGAAGGTTTTATGGTACATTCCACCCGCTCCACGTTTCCGCCGTTTATTCCGTAATGCACAGCATGCTAAGAGTTTGACATGGCATCATGATAAACGTGTTGACGATGGCAAGCTTAGGCATCCGGCCGACGCACCGCAATGGAAGACCTTTGATGAGAATCATCCAGATTTTAGTGCAGAACCAAGGAATTTACGGCTCGGTTTGTGAGATGGAATGAACCCGCATAGTAACATGAGTAGTCGGCATAGTACCTGGCCAGTCATACTTGTCAACTACAATCTCCCTCCAGACGTTTGCATGAAGCGGAAGTTCTTGATATTGACATTATTGATCTCAGGCCCTCAACAACCGGGGAATGACATTGATGTTTACTTGGCACCATTAATCGATGACCTAAAAGGTTGTGGGATGATGGTTTACAAGTAAGAGATTCTTACCGTCAAGATACGTTCAATCTTCGCGCAATGTTGATTTGGTCAATTAACGACTTTCCTGCACTTGGTAACCTATCTGGTTATCCCGTGAAGAGTTCTATAGGATGCCCCGTTTGTATGAAGGAAACATCTTCCATCCGGTTGAAAAACGGTAGGAAAACCGTTTACCTTGGTCACAGGAGGTTCTTGCCGAAAAATCATCGATATCGCAAACAGAAGAAGGCTTTTGATGGCAAAACCGAAGAAAGAACCGCTCCTCGGATTTTGACTGGCGAGGATGTATTTGAGATGATTAAAGATGTGAAGGTAGTTTTGGGAAAGAGGAAACGTAAGGATCCAGTTGTCGATGGACCTTGGAAGAAGAAGTCAATCTTCTATGAACTTCCATATTGGAAGTCATTTACGTTCGTCATTGCTTAGATGTTATGCATATTGAGAAGAACGTTTGTGAATCGATAGTGGGCACATTGCTTGACATTCCAAATAAGACTAAAGATGGTGAAAAGGCATGGTTGGACCTTCAAGAGATGAAGATTAGAACGAATTTGCTTCCCGAGAAAAGATCGAACGGCACTTACTTACCACCAGCAAAGTACACATTATCTAGACACGAAAAGAGAAAGCTTTGTGAGTGGCTTGCTTCCGTTAAAGTTCCAAGTGGGTACTCTTCGAACTTCAAAAGGTTGGTGTCCATGAAAGATTTGCGGCTCGTTGGAATGAAAACACATGACTGTCATCTTGATGCAACAATTATTACCTCTTGCTTTGCGGGGAGTTTTAACAAAAGATGTGAGATTCTCAATTACGAAGTTATGCTCATTTTTCAATTCAATATGCTCCAAGGTAATTGATCCAATGATGCTAGATTCGCTACAATCGGAATTGGTTATGACATTGTGTCTGCTTGAAAAGTATTTCCCACCAGCCTTTTTCGATATAATGATCCATCTATGTGTGCACTTAGTTCGGGAAGTTAAGTTATGGCCCGGTGTATTTGAGGTGGATGTATCCTTTTGAAAGGTACATGAAGGTTTTGAAGGGATATGTGAAGAACCGAAATAGGCCGGAGGGTTGTATAGTGGAAAACTACATAGCCGAGGAATCAGTTGAATTTTGCTCCGAGTATTTGTCGAACGCGGACCCAATAGGATTGCCAACTACCGGGCTATTTACTTCAAAAGGACTATCCGTGGCCGTTCATTCATCAGTAAATCAAGGTGAATGGGAAAAGGCTTGTTTGTATGTTTTGCACAATGCCAAGGAAATGGAGCCTTTCTTTCAGGTTCATATGGCGGAAATAAGAGCTGCGAATCCAAGAAAAGGAAGAAGTGAGAAGTGGATTCAAGATGAGCAGAATCGGACATTTCGGGAGTGGATAAGAAAATATTTGCATACGAAGCTTGGCGTTTCACAAGACGTAATGAAGCTATCCAGAGGTCCATCATCGATAGTCACAAGATATACATCGTACCTTGTCAATGGCAACTCCTTCTACACTCGGGACAGAGATGAGAAGCATCCCGTTCAGAATAGTGGTGTAACCCTACGGGCCGAGTATATGCATATTTCCTCCGCAAAGGACAAGAATCCGGTATATAGTTCCATGAATTACTACGGGTTCATTGAAGATATTTGGGAACTTGATTATTGCGGCTTGCGAATAGCACTCTTTAAATGCAAGTGGGCTGACAATAATTATGTTAAGGTTGATAGTGACGGCGTGACAGTGGTGGACTTTAAGCGCTTGGGATACAAAAATGATCCTTTCATCATGGCGTCACAGGCGGTACAAGTATTTTATACAACGGATCCCGCAAATTTAGGGTTGTCTTTAGTTGTGCCAATGAAGTCAAGAATATTCCGGGATGGCCAAGAAGATACTGACGATTGCACCGACATTCCATCATTTACAACGGGTTTGCCACCGGTGGAGGAGATTGATGATTTTGACGATGATGTTTCACACTTACTTCGATTGGACGTCGAGTGGACACGTGTTGAG
Source organism: Ficus erecta (assembly GCA_008635985.1). NCBI lineage: Eukaryota > Viridiplantae > Streptophyta > Magnoliopsida > Rosales > Moraceae > Ficus > Ficus erecta. The sequence goes on from BKCH01001667.1 coordinate 189,773, forward strand.
AAGCCAAAAAAAAAAAACAGAAAAAAAATACTTGACAAAATATTTTATTTTCTTAAGTTCGTTGTAAACATTTAGATAAGGTTTTTTAATTACACACATTATATGGGAATTATTTATACATGCATATACGTTTGGAAGCAAATGAGTATCCAGAATGAATGACTGCACAACATACAGGTATGGGCACGTAGGGGATTATGTTAAAAATTTGGAAAACGGCTTTATGAAATTTTCTACCTACGACGACGGTTAATGAAAAAAACCGTCGTGGTAAATCATATACCACGACGGTTTTTTTCACGACAGTCGTCGAATATCAAATACCACGACGGTTTTCTTCCAGTCGTGTGTTAGATTTCGTGGATATGAAATCTACCACGACAGTCGTCATTCTTGACCGTCGTGGTACACCAATTTACCACGACGGTCAAGAATGAAGACCGTCGTGGTAGGCCCCCCACCGCCAATCTACCACGACGGTCAACAATGAAGACCGTCGTGGTAGATTCCAGTGTTTGCATGCTCACAGTAATTTACCACGACAGTCTTCGTATTAAATCGTCGTGGTATGGTGCCATATACATGAAATCTACCACAACGGTCAAGAATGAAGACCGTCGTGGTAGGACCCCACCGCCAATCTACCACGACGGTCAACAATGAAGAATGAAGACTGTCGTGGTAGGAACCCACCGCCAATCTACCACGACGGTCAACAATGAAGACCGTCGTGGTAGGACCCCACGCCAATCTACCACGACGTCAACAATGAAGATTGAAGACCGTCGTGGTAGGACCCACCGCCAATCTACCACGACGGTCAACAATGAAGACCGTCGTGGTATATTCCATTGGTTTGCATGCTCACAGCAATTTACCACGACGGTCTTCGTATTAAACCGTCGTGGTACGGTGCCATATACATGAAATCTACCACGACGGTTTTTAAAGACCGTCGTGGTATAGTGTTTACCACGACGGTTTAAATTTAACCGTCGTGGTATATGTTATACCACGACGGTTTTTTTAAGACCGTCGTGATATATTTTAGCGGCAATTTTTGAAATTTTCGGAAATTGTTCAACTCTTTGCCGCTTTTAATAAATCCAAAAAAAACCCATTTTCCCAAACACCATTTTTGCATTCTCTAATACGCCTGAACTTCCATACCCAGAATATTTACTCCCCCCAATTTTCTCTCGTCGCTCCCTCCCTTTAAAATCTTCAAAAGCTCTCTGAACACTCAAACTCCGATGGCATCGTGCAGCACTCGAGCGGTTTCATCCATTATCCGACGCCATCCTCCACCAACGACGGTCGGTTTTTGGACTTTCCCAGGCTCTCTCGCCGACCACAACCGACTCTCTATTATCCGGTGAGTTGTATTAATGCATATTGCTTGGGTAATGCTAAAAATGTGGGTAATTTTGGTCTATGCACAATATTTGTTGAGTGTGGTTGTTTATTGTGGTTGTCGAAATTGATTATATTTAAGGCCGAAATGGGCAAAATCCAGAGAAAACCATTACAATTTCTTGTTGATTGTGAAGGTAGTTTTGTATGATTTGAAATGGTTGGGTAAGGCACGGATTTGTTAAGATTTTTTGATTCTGTTATTAGTTAATTGTTTATATTACGTGTTTGATTAAAGGTAGTTTTGTGTGAGAATTAGTGTAGATTGAATTAAATTTATAGGTAAGGGGATTTGTGAATGTCGAAGATAAAATTCAATTTATTTGTTTGTGGTGATTGTTTGCAAACTACAGTTTCGATTAAATGCCACTGTCATACTCATGTCGGGTGTTTTGTTGTTTTAGATTGATTTACAATGTCGAATGATCACGAGGAGGAAGTGTCTACCCAAACTCAGGTTGGAAACCACGAAGAACCAACTCTGCAAGATTCAATGCCGACGATGAGGGGAAGCGAAGAGCAACTCTCCTTAAAAGAGTGCACGTTGTTAGGACGAGGGGAGAACGAATTAAGGTTTCGTTTGACTCAAAAGGCCAACCAATTGGCAAGGAAGGTGATGAACTACAGAGTTGGATTGGAGTGCTAGCTCGGGAGCACATTCCAATTTGGATTGCTGATTTTAGAAGTGCTGATTTGGAACCGAGGAAAGAACGAGTGTGGTTGGAAGTTAAAACTTCATTCACGGTTGATGAATCGCACAAAAAGCAAGTATTGAAGTCCTGTGGGGAGGCGGCTAAAGGTTTCAGATATGATCTTTACCAAGCCTTTGTTAGGGATCATATGGTGAAGATACCGTCTGGCAACGTCCGGCTAAAGTGGTTAACAATTACCCAACAATCAGCCAGGACGATTGGGAACGGTTTATTACCTATCGACGGACGGCAGATTTCAAGAGGCTATCCCAACAAGGAAGCGAGATAAGGAAAAAGAACAAATACGGTTCTACCACAGGCCGAGACGGCTATAGGAAACGTGATCAAGCAATCGTACGTTAATTAATTGGGAAAAAGCTTAAAGTCTATTTAAATTTAATTTTTTTTACGTGTTTTTATGTTTACTAACTTTAATTACTAAATTGCAGTTCGAAGAGACGGGGGAGTATGCGGACCGGCATGTTATTTGGCGGGACACGCGGATCAACCCCGATGGAGAGTACAAGAATCCATCGGTTAAAATTATCGGCGAAGCAATAGTAAGTAACGGATCCTATTTCGAATAAAAAGTAAGATTGTCTCCATTATGTTTATGGGCTTAATAACGTATTGTGTAATTGTTATAGGACGAATTAACACAACAAGAGACCCAAGGAAGCTTCGAATCCGTGGGTACAGAAGACATTTTGACCAAGTCTTTGGGCAATCCCGAGCATTCCGGTCGTCTTCGTGGGCAATCAAAATTTGTCAAGCAAGCGCAATACTTCAATGCCATGGGCGGAACAAGGGAGAATCCTGAAGTCGCCTTTATGAAACGACAGCTTGCTGCATTGGAAAGAACGGTGCAGGAACTTTGTGCGAAGCACGTATCAACCGTGAGACTATGTCCGAGGAGGCAGCCCCACACTACCGTTGATCAGCACAACAGTTTCAAGGCTAGTTGCACCCTCAACGAGAAAGAAGCCGAGGCGTCGGAACCGCAGCCCACGCCTAATGCAAGTAAGGAATGCCAGCTTTTCCTTACGGATTTTATTAATGGTGGAGAAGTTTGGTTGCGATAGGCAGGGCATACATGGACTGTGTTCCAACCGACACAGTCCATGGGATTCCTTTGGGCGACGGGAATGTGCGAGTGACAATCAATGTCCCAAAATTTAAACGTGCACTCCTTCCGGTTCCGACGCATGAAGCTACATATGTTGAAGAGGCTGTCGGGGGCTTTGTTGCTTGGCCCAAAAAATTAGTCATGCTTAGAGTAGTTTAGCCAGGCCAGTCGAGGTCCAAGTCAAGCTCCCGACCCAGAAGCAACGGGAAGGAAAAGAATAAAAAAGAGAGCCGGGAGGAAGAAACCACAGTCACAACCGACGGTACAACAGCAAACGGAAGAAGAAGATCTTACGTTTGACTTCAATCAAATTCCCGAAGGAATGAGACCGCTGGCTTATTACGCACAAAGTTCCTTGATGGACGGTAGCCAGATTGCGTGCCCACCACAACAACCCGATGAAATGCCCATATATATTGGGTATGAAGATGTATTCCATTTCATAACATTTAAAGAAATCAGTGCAAGCAGTATAATGGTTTACATCAGGTAATGTTTTTTCTTAAACAATTAATGCTTATTGTTCCAATTGGCTTGAAAAGATATATATGTTGATTTTGCACGCGTAACAGGTTTTGGTTAATGTTTTGCAGCTACTTATCGGATTGTTGTGCAAGAGCAGCATTGGATCAACGCTTCGAGTTTATCTCTCCATTCTCTTGTCTCGCCAGTTCAACAGAATGTAGATCGCGTAGCCTACATTCGAGAGAGAGCCGACAATATCATCCGGATCATAACAAACGTACCAAGGGGACGGCTTGTTCTCATGCCATATAACAGCGGCCAACATTGGATACTGGCTGTTATTAATCCGTGGGATGACTCGTCCTCTATTTTAATCCTCTTGGAAACGATCCGGGTGAAGATTTTCAACAGCTAATAACGTTGTAAGTATTCTCAAATTGATTTATAGTTCCAAGATTTGACATTCCATAATTGTTGTGGCCCGGTGATTTTGATATTTGTTAAATTGTCTAGGGCACTAAACGATTGGAAATTGATGGTGGGACGAGGAATAACAAATCGACGCAACTGCAAGACGTTGATTCAGACTGCTCGATGCCCGAAACAGCAAGGAAATATGCAGTGTGGCTATTTTGTATTGGGGTTCATGCGGGAAATAACGTTGAACGTCAATGGACTTGCCTCACTGCAAAACAAGACTTCGTATACTTAAGATGACTTGAATTTTGTTAGGCAAGAGTGGACTACATATGTCATGAGCTTCGTACAATCTTGAGGCAAAGTCTCTAATAGAATTTCATTTTTATAGCAGCTGTTCATATCTATTGATTGTTGTACATTGTATTTGCCATATCAATTATGTTATTAGTTTATTCTTTGCAAAATTCTTTTCCATATCATGAATGAATGAACAGGATTGAATGAACTGGTATTCAATTCCACGAATGGATATATTTTTTTTTACGTTACAACATACCACGACGGTTTTTTCATAAACCGTCGTGGAAGACATATACCACGACGGTTTCCAACAGAAACCGTCGTGGTAAATCAATATACCACGACTGTTTTCATCAGAACCGTCGTGGTACGTCAAATACCACGACGGTTTTTTTTTATATCAATCACCGTCGTGGTAAACGAAATACCACGACGGTGGTGGATTATAAAAACCGTCGTGGTATGCAACAATACCATGACGGTTTGTAGCTCCGTGTCAGCCACCGTCGTGGTAAGAAGAACTACCATGACGGTGGATTTTATAAACCGTCGTGGTAGGTAATATACCACGACGGTTTTTAAACCACAGTCATCAACCGTCGTGGTAAGCTCTACTACAACGACGGTGGCTATAGAACCCGTCGTGGTAAGGCTCTAACCACGACGGTTTATAGGTAAAACCGTCGTGGTATCTTCATTACCACGACGGTTTCCAATAAAACCGTCGTGGTATATGCTGCAAATATCAAATTTTGGCCATATTTTTACCTATTCCACGACGGGTAAAAAACCGTCGTGGAATCTGAAAAGTTTCCATGACTATGAAATCCACGACGGTTAGAAAAACCGTCGTGGAAATATTACCACGACGGTTTTTAACCGTCGTGGTATCCACATTCTGTAATAATGTATTAATATGATTGAAAAGGGTTTTTATCTTTTTTTTTTTTTTTGAAATGTTGTTAGAAATGTTGGTTCTTGTTGTGAAATTTTGAATGGAGTTTCGATTTTTTTCTTTATTTTTTTTTTTATTTTGTTGTTTTGTACTTTTTTTTCCTTTTTTTAATTTTCTCTCTAAATTCCTATATCTGTTATACAATATATTATATTCATAGGCAAGAAGCGCATCTTGAACTACGAATGAATAAAAGATCCACAGTCAAAAAGGCTTTGCAAAAGGATTAGAAGCTATCAATGTAGTTCGTGCCATTCAATCACCGGTTTCCAAAGGAAAGAAGATTCTCTCATTTGTGACATTAAAGATGCTATGTTATCTACTAATAATGACATTGTTGCTACGTTCTCGACAAGAGAATTCGGTAGCCCACTATTTATCTAGTTAGTTTTTGTCAGTTGTACAAGTCTTTTTGCCTGATTCAGTCCCTAGATTTTTGAGGTCTTTGATCAATTGTGATCTTGCTTAATAAAATAATACGCAAGCTTACTTTGAAAAAAAAAAAAAAAAGCTGCAAGAATAATATGAAACTGAAAGAGCCAAAAGGCCATAACACTAGGAAAGAGCAAAAGGCCTACACGAATAGCATTAACTTAACGTAATATTTTAAAACAAATATATACAGTTATGAAAAATTTTTTTTTTTTCTTGTTGCGGGAATGCAGTTTTTTATAAGGAGAAATTATTCAGTTAATCAAGTGTATCACGTCATCATCTTTCCAACTAAAAATTGATATTTGGACGATTTGTTTATGTCAATATTTTGTAATTATGTTTCCCTTTCCTAACGTAAATCACATTAATAGCTAATGCATTCCCCATATATATTATTTACTCTTATATATTAATTAGTTAAAATTAAATTATAATTTGTAATTAACAAAACGTTTTTATTCATATGATTATTAATCAACGTCATATAATAATTTTTTACTCACTCCAAAAACTTTAACAATTGAAATATTTGGGAACAAAACAACGCTTCTCCTTCTTAATGACTGAAAAGTTATGCTTTGGGAGATCATATTGTTGGGGTAAAGACAATATATGGTTCGATGATATATCCTAAGAAGAAAAGCAATCCCAATTGGAAAGAACGTGAAAATATAAATATATCAGTAATTCTTTTAATTTCTCCACGATATGTATTAATTTTATGCCTTCTATCCAACGACACTTTCGCTTTTTGTTTAGCTTGTTGTTGATGTCATGATACTCCGACTACAAAATCCTATTTCCGATAGTAACCCGGTCACGTGGAGGTGGAGTTATCCGTTCACCCGGACCGAATGTTGGTGAGCCGACTAGATCTGACCAGAGATCCTTCTCGGATGACATGGTTATCCGACCAGATTTTACCGCCACACGAACTTGTGCCGTGTACCCGGGCTAGGTCGTACTCGTAGAAGTCTGGGCTTCTCCGAATACCCTGCTTCGGGTAGGTAGGATATCGTGGCCGGTAGAAGTCCATGTGATTACACTCCACCTACTAACTAACATTTGACACAAGTCCTATCATGGTGCACATCAACAGTCAATTTCCCCACCTACCGCTACACAACGTCACATCGCCGCTCGCCGCCACCTGGCCCGACTAGGGCTACACCTGCTTGGTGCCGGCAACAAGCCCCTAGTGTCCCCTGTACCAAATTAGGGACACGCGACATCAGTCCATTAGATCATAGCACCTGCAGGCCTAAGGCCTACCCACCCACCGGGAGCTCTAGATAGCTGACTCGGCTGGTCACCGAGCGCCCCGAACCACGAGAAACGCCTATAAATAGAGGATGAACCCACAAATTCAGGTATGGTCATTTTTCCTTGCCAAAGCTCTGCCTCTCCTTTTGCTCATCAGTACCCTTGTTGACTTAAGCATCGGAGTGCCCATGGCAGACACACACTGACGTCCCCATCATTCTTCGAGTACTTCCTTTTTGGCAGGGTGATCGACGGCAGAGCAACCGGGCAGACCTGAACCGATCAAACCGACTTTATTGGGCGTTGTGCTGGAGTCTTTTTCGGCATCAATATTTTGGCGCTAGAAGGAAGGGCCCCCCACCTTTCCAACCACCACAACCATGTCACGCGCTCCCCAAGCGCCCGACCTCAAGAAATGGACAAGCGAGCCAACCAGGATATCCAGGACGACATCCTGCCCCTACCGGTTCCCAAAGTACCCGGCGACCATCGCGTCGGAGAGGATCCCGAGTGCCAGCGCAAGACCCACGCAAACCGAAATCCTCGTCGGGAACGTCCAAAGTTTGACTGAGACCGTACAGGTGCTCATGGAAGCTTTTCGGGAATCACAGAATATCCGACTTCCCCAAGCTTAAAAGAGGCCATTGAGTCAACACCGAGTAGGCCACACAAGTCGACGAGCCAACCACGAAACCCGTCACCCACGGCTCACCGAAGGAGTGGCCGATCCAACTGGGAGAAGCCTTGGATGACGGCAGCGAAACGGAGACGAAAAACCGGGCAGGGTGCCCTTGAGGAGTCGTCATACCCAGGCGACCCGCTCAGAAGCGGCTGAATCGTTAGTGATCACGGAGACACTACCCCGACCACAACTAGAGAGAAACCGCGAACGTGCAAGGGAGCACAACCTCTGTGTTCAATTACCTAGGAAGACCAGGAACCCATCGCCATCAAGGTCGAGAACGCTCCATTGATAAGCCAACGAAGGAAGAGAAGGATAACCAGAGCAGAGTAGACCGCCTTCAGCGGCAGCTCGACTAGCTCGTAGCCAAGCAGTACGGGCTGGAGCAAGTTGGAGCAGGTCGGAGCAGTCGGTCCTCCATTCACCCCAGCTATCATGGCAGCGCCTTACCCATCCAGGTTCAAGATTCAGTCTGTGGCATCTTACGATGGGCTCTACGGACGTGAAAGAGCACCTTGAGAATTACCAGGCGCACATGCTCATTCCAGAATGCCAACGAGGCTACTTTTTGCAAGGCTTTCTACCTAACCTTAACCGAAGCTGCCCGACAAGGTTTCGAGGGCTAGTCCTTAGGTCGATCGGCTGCTTCAGACAATTGGCAGACGCCTTTACAGCCACATTCATGAGTTCAAAGACCAGGAAGTTGGAGGCATCACACCTGTTCGGGATAAAACAAAGCGAGACCGAACCCCTTAAGAAGTACCTCGAGCGCTTCGATAAAGCTGTAGTGCAAGTCAGGAGTTGCCCCTGACGACACTCTGATACAAGCATTCCGAGAAGGCATCAAAGACACTTGATTCGTCTGGACACTTGCCTACGATGTGCCTCCTACCTTTGCGCATCTAAGAGGGATCCGCCTGGAAAGCATGCCGAGGCAGACGAGTACGTGAAAGGGCGAGGGCTAGTAGCCCAGGAACAACCCCGGTCTTCCCGAAGGAAGCCAAACAAAAACCAATCCAACCAGAGCCGATTGAAAAAAACGAAGGCTGTGGCCTGTAGATTCCAAGGACCGAGGTCACACCAGGTCCAAGGACACCTGCGGGGAGATTCCACCAATACACCCCACTAGTCACAACCATTGACCTCGTCCTAAACCAGGTGCCTGGTCGGGGACTTGCTCCTGGGACCCGCTGCCCCTTCGAGCTGATCGTGCTCAAAGGAACCAGAACAAATACTCTGCAACTTCCAAAATGGACGTGGGTCACGACACGAAAGATTGCATACAGCTCGAGACCTAGATCGAGCTGCTGGTCCGAGATGGCTATTTGCGAGAGTTCGTGGAACGAGTAATCACCCCAGCCAGAGCAGTCAACCGAACCGGGCCGACCGTTTGCCAAAATCTCGGGACCAAGTAATCGGTCTGACGAGCCGGAGCACGAGCCATTGTCCGCACAATCTTCGGTGGAAACCACTACTGGGTGAACACCGCCAGTAGCCGGAGAAGTTATGCTCGCGAGGCTAGGCGGTTCGCTCGTGACGAATACATAAATATCGCAGAAACACATTTCTCAAGAAATGCCGCCCAAGACAAGCACCCCGATCACCTTCATGGACGACGAAGCGAACCAGCTACTCCACCTACACAACGATGCTCTGATTGGGGAAATCCGAGAAGCCGACAATGTGATCCGTCAGGTTCTTGATCGACAACGGAAGCTCAGCATACATCCTGTTCATGGATGCATTCACAAGGTTGAGAATTGAGGGAGCTGTGCTGACACCCGCCCAAACACCATTGTACGGGTTCGCCGGAGAATGTGTTTGTGCAGTCGGTGCAGTTCCTCTCCCGGTGACGATCAGGGATGATCCGGAGAGGATGACCCGGATGGTCAAATTTATCGTTGTGGATAGGCCTTCCGTCTACAACGTCATCTTGGGAAGGCCAACCCTCAATGCACCAAAGGCGGTGGTCTCACGTACCACCTAGCCATGAAGTTCCCTACCCTGAAGGGGAATCAGTGTCTTCGGGGAAACCAGGAAGGGGCAAGAAAGTGCTACATGGAAGCGGTCAACAGAGTCTGCACAAGACCCACGAGCCGATCACTGTGGCAGCCATCTTCACAGTAGACGAGATCAACGTCCCCAATGGGGAGGTCAAACGCCTAAGCGACCTAGATCCTCGGATGCCCGAAGAGGAGATCCGAGCGCACCCTGTCGAGGACCTGGTCCCCTACCAGCTGGACCCCGAGCACCCAGAGAGGATAGTGATGCTCGGGTCAAAGCTCAACCCAAAGTACCCGAGCAGAGCTCGAGCAGTTCCTCTAGGACTTCAAGGACGTCTTCGCCTGGTCCCACGAAGACATGCCTGGAATTGACCCGGCAGTGATGTGCCACCAGTGTGCGTAAATCCGAGGCATAAACCGTCAGAGAAAAGAGGAGCCTTCAACCCGAAGAGGTATGAAACCATCAACGCGGGAGGTGAAGAAGCTACTCGCTGTAGGTATCATCCGGGAGGTTACCTATCCGGAGTGGCTGGCCAATGTAGTCCTGGTCAAGAAGTCCACGGGAAATGGTGGGTGTGCATAGACTACACCGACCTTAACAAAGCATGCCCAAAGGACTACTTTCCTATTCCCCGAATAGACTAGCTCGTGGATGCAACCGCTGGGCATAAGTTGCTCAGCTTTATGGACGCGTACTCAGGGTACAATCATATACCCCTCAGCAAGTCCGATCAACCCAAGACGGCGTTTACCACCGGACCAGGGACTCTATTGTTACCAAGTCATGCTGTTCGGACTCAAGAACACCGGGACGACCCTACCAGCGGCTCATGATCAAGATGTTCACCCCCATTCATCGGGAGGTCCATGGAGGTATATGTGAATGACATGTTGGTGAAGAGCCGACACGCAAGTGACCACATCAAAGATCTCTAAGACTGCTTTAATACCCTGCGACAGTACAAGATGAAGCTGAACCCTGCCAAGTGTGCTTTGGCGTGGAGTCGGGGAAGTTCCTGGATTCATGGTAAACCACCGGGGTATCGAAGTCAACCCGGTCAAGTCTCAGGCCGTCGTGGACCTGACAAACCCCCGCGAACGACGAAGGAAATCCAGAGGCTAACCGGGATGGTAGCAGCCCTTTCCCGATTCGTGTCCAGGTCTACTGACAAGTGTCTCCCATTCTTCCAAGCACTCAAGGGCAAAGGCAAAATTAATTGGGACAACAAGTGCGAAGAGGCCTTTAAGGGCTTGAAGGAGGACCTGGCGAGTCCGCCACTGTTATCGAAGCCGCATCCTGGGGCGAAGTGTTGTACGTTTACTGGCCGTCTCTTGAGAAGGTTGTGAGTTCTGTCCTGATCCGAGAAGAAGGCAAGGTTGCAGCCTACCCCGTCTACTATCAGCAGTAAGGCGTTCCAAGGGACGGAAGAGAGGGTACACCCCCCCTTGAGATGCTAGCCCTGGCCTTGGGTCTCATCAGCCAGCAATTTGAGGCCCTATTTTCAAGGTCACCCGATCCGTTGTCCTGACCAGCTACCCACTCCGCCAAGTTCTGCAGAACCCAGAGTTGTGGGATGGATCGCGAAGTGGGCGATAGAGTCGGAGAATTCGACATCGAGTACATTCCCCACACGGCAGTCAAGGCACAAGCACTCGCTGACTTTGTGGTTTGAACTCACAAGTGCTCCCGGACCGTCTCCAGAGTGCTCGAGCAGCGCATGGACGCGCCCGGGGAAGATGGTCGGGAAGTCATCTGACCCGAGAGCAGAGAAAGGTTGGAAAACTATTCGTGAATGGATCTTCCCAACTCAGGGGGTTCCAGGGCAGGGACTAGTCTTGTGAGCCACTGACCAGTACAAGACCAGCCAGGCGTTGCGCTTCAATTTCAAGGCATCAACAACGAAGCAGAGTATGAAGCAGTCATCGTTGGGCTGGGAGTGCCCCGAGAACTCGGGGTGGAGGATGTCAAAGTTTTTACCGATTCGATACTCATAGTCAATCAGGTAACCGGGGAATTCCAGGCCAAGGAGAAGCGAATGGCGAAGTACCTGGAGAAAGTGAAGATCCTACTTGGCCAGTTCAGAAGCCACGTAGTAACCCGGATACCACGTTCTGAGAACAGCGAAGCAGATGCCCTCGCTTCGACTAGCATTGGGGAAATGACATAGACAGTCTGGTCTTGTTCCCCATGGAACGACTCGACCACCCGAGGTGTTGAGATAGAAGAGCAAGTGCTCTGTTCCGAGAATGTGACCACACCTGGATGGACCATAACAGCTACATCACCGAGTCTCTGTTGCCCGAGAACCGAGAAGAAGCCCCAGAGGATTAAGAATACCTCGGCGAGGTGGTACACGCTTATTAATGGGAAGCTGTATCACCGAGGACATTCTGCTCCATACCAACGATGCATCGGACCAGTCGAGGCCGGAGTACCTGATGAAGGAGATACACAGCGGAGTGTGCGGGAACCATTCTGGGGGAAGAGCCATGTCCTTCAAGTGCCTTCGACAAGGGTACTACTGGCCGACCATGGCTAGGGACGCGATGGAGTTCACAAAAAATGTCTCAAGTGCCAACAGTTTGCCAAGGCCATCAAGTCTAATCCCGAGAAGCTCACCTCGGTGGTGTGTGCATGGCCTTTTTGCCAAATGGGCCCTTGACCTGATAGGACCACTACCGATGGCCCGGTCACAACTTCGGTATTGCCACATAGCGATAAATTACCTGATGAAGTGGTGTCGAAGTGGAGCCCTTTGCCCAGCAAACGGAGACAAAGTATACGAGTTTTTTTGTGGAAGTACATCATCTGCTGGTTTGGACTCCCTCACACCGTGGTCACGGATAATGGGAAACAGATCGATAACCCGAAGTTCATTGCACTTTGTGAATAGTTCGGTATCAAAAAAGTGTTCTCCTCCCTCGAGCACCCTCAGAGCAACGGACAGGTCGAGGCCGTCAATAAAACCATCAAGGAGAACTTGAAAAAGAACCTGAAGAGGCAGAAGGGGGTTTGGATTGATGAACTACCCCGCGTACTCTGGGCATACTGAACAACCAAGCGCACCGCGACTGGGGGAAATCCCTTTCGCGATGGCGTCGGGAGATAGAAGCTGTTATTCCAGCTGAAGTCGGATTGTCGAGTCTCCAGGTTGAGAACTACGATGAAGAAGACAACGTCGAATAGATGATGCCCGCGCTTGACTTGGTTGAAGAGAAACGAAAGCAAGCTCTAATCCGAATAGCTGCGCGTACCAGGTATTATGACAAGAAATTCCGACCGCGAATCTTCAGAGTAAGGGATTTAGTGTTGAAAAAGGTGTTGGTATAAGAACCCGGGCTAGGTTTGTTTGGTCCAAAGTGGGACGAGCCGTACAGGATCACCGAAGTAGTGCGACCGGAAACATACCGACTAGCCGACCAAGACGACAGAGACCTCGGACATATGTGAAATGCCGATCACCTGAAGCGCTTCTACCAGTGAGTTTGTTTTTGAGTCAATGTAAAGACCGAATTAATAAACAAAGTTTTTTGGGTCAATGTAAAGATCAAATTAATAAATGAAGGCATTCCGTCACAATCTGGTGTGTACTATTGAAAAGGTCCCAAAGACCGCGCACTGACCAGAATTGGAGGTGCTTGAGCAGGACCCAATATCTATCATAGCAGACAACCAACTCCGGTGGTCCCCAGATCACGGAGTAAAGTCCCAAGACCGCGCACCGACCAGAATTAATGGTGCCCGAGCAGGACCCACTATCTTGCCATAGCAGACAGCCAACTCCGACGGTCCCCGGACCACGGAGCAAGGTCCCAAGACCGGGCACAGACCAAAAGAAGGTGCCTGAGTAGAACCCACAACATCAGCTCTAGCAGACCCTCAACTTCGATGGTCCCCGGACCACGGAGTCAGGTCCCAAAACCCGTTACCGATCAGGATTGGACTTGGGTCATTCCTGGAACTGACCCAAACCAACCAGAAGGGAAGTACTCGGGTAGGACAGCACAACCAAGAACGTACAGTAAAATTCGAAATTTAAAAAGCATTGAGAGATAAAGTCGAATTTCATTGATAAAGAAGAGGAGGGGGGGTACAATGGGGGCACCCCTGAGCTCACCAAAACAAAAACCAAAACAACAGGAGGATGTCACTCCAGCTGATCGGGAAGGGTAAAATGGCTCGCTTGGTGTATCCGGGACGGCATTACTTGGCTTGCTTCGGAGCACCAGGTTGCTCCGGCATATCGAGGATGACCACGTCCTCGGGTACGCAGGAAGCCCCTGTCACCTCCCCCCTCTTCGACCCCTTGAGGCCCTTCCTGGACACTTTCGGCACGAAGGACCAATCTACCACAGCCACCGTTGGGTTGGTCAGAGCGAAGCCGGCCTTTATATCCCGCATGCCTTCCTTGTACTTGGAAAGCAAGAGAGATTTGAAATCATCAGATTCCTTAAAGTCCTCCATTGCCTGTCGCTAGGCATCTTCGAGGCGACGGGCACAGCAACCTGGATGTACCTGGCGTGCTCTGACCGACCAGAGGCGAAATCCGTGCTCAGATTCCTCGCTAAGCCCTCGCCTAAAAAATAGGGGGAGGGGTTCCTCATTTTCTTCACAATTCGCAAAGAAAGTTTGGACTTTGCCGAGAGCTGCCGAGGACTACCGAGCGAGTTTTCTTCACCGACCGAATCTAAACAGAGTCGAGAAGGTAAACTCTCATTCCCCCCTTTTTTGTTCAATATGAGTGAAATTTCTGACTCCGGAGAACGACAGTCTGTCCAAGGACATTGAGATTACTTTCAGCACGAGCGCGAGCACAAGCTCAAGCTCGGAACCAACGGGGGAAGTGGTGGGGCAACAAACCCCGACACCCGATAATTTGTCGGGGATATCCAACACCCCTTCCCCCACAGGTTCTGATACCCTGGCCGGCCGAGTGCAAGAAGGTGCTGCACGGCTAGCGAAATCCTACAGGTGGGGCCGACTACCCGACCAGACCAGAGGTTCATCTCCGAGATAGAGAATGCAATCCCACCACAGACTGCCCCACGCAGTCGGTCAGACCACTAGCGGGGGGCGCAGCCGCAAAGAGGATAGCCAGCTAGGCCAAGTACTTCGGGCCGAGAGGAATCCGGGGGCTCCGAGAGCACCGACCCGGCGAAGGAACCCTGTTCAGTCTCGTCAACGCACTCGCGGCCAAACACTACGCGTAAACGGGGTTGTCATCTACCGAATGGGCGACTGGGAAATGATGGACGTGAGCAGGTGACCGTTCGTTTACTCGGTGACTACTTCCTCCCAGCGATCACCTCTGCGTATCTGGCGGCGCTTCGAGAAGAATTTGAGATCCCGAACGACATGGAGCTGATCGTGCCGGGTTCAAACGATCTTTCCTCAGGCCCTCCTTCAGATTGTGTAACCCTGTCAACCGAGTTCTTCGAGCAGGGCTGCGTCTTCCATTCCATCCTTTCTTGAGATGGGCATTCGCTCGGCTGAACGTGGCCCCTATGCAGTTGAACGCCAACGCTTATCGTATTCTGATAAGCTGTTTCATCCTCTGGAAGAAGACATTTGGTGCTGAGCTGCCATTCTGAGCGTTTCAAAACTTGTACAGGATGAAATCCGCCCCGGCATCCACGAGATCCTATTACTTCTAGGGCTACAAGGGGACATTCATCACGGGGTTCCCGGACTTGAACAAGCAGTTCAAACACCTCTGGTTATACACAGGCGGGTCGGTGGTTGCACGGCCACCTACTATACATCGATGTCCCACCTGAAGATCTAGTTCCCGTCACATTCAGGCTGGCGTATGTGTGGACTCGGGGGACCGCATGTAGGCGCCAATAGCCTGGCCAGGATCGAGACGTTTAGGGAGACATCGGACCCTGATCAAAACCAGAACATGCTCTTATCCTCCAAGAGCCTGGCCAAGTACAAATGGGTTTGGATCGTCTTCGTCGTCTGACGACTCCGCTGATCGACCAGGAGCCGTGGTCCCAGGGGAAGTCACAGTTTGCATCTCGGATGCCCGACCCGGTCGTGCACTATTGAGCTCGAACAGTTGTTGCCGCTAACGTTGCGACCACCTCTGGTCGGTCCGAGATTCCGCAGGGGTTACCTGTGGCTTCAGCCTACGGTCTGCCGTCTGGCAATTCCTTCCCCGAGAGTTGGGGTCGAGGATCGCGGACGAGGACCTGGATATGCTGATAAGGCAACTCTACCCAGCGTGGGGTCTTCGGATCGAAGGTCATCCTCATTTTTTTTTTTTTCCTCGCACAATCCACGGTTTGCATAACCGAGCACCTAACACACTTCTGTTTTTGTTCGCAAAACCCATGGCCAACGAGAGCAACGTGGGACCAAGCGCCCCGAGGACCAAGAGAGGATGGCGCGGCTCCAAAGGTCGCTAAGACCAGCGACCGGGGCAAGGGAAGGAAGCGGGACTTCGGCTGCCGCCCCGCCGAGTAGGGTTGTTGTGCCTCCTGCTCCGGTTACCCGACTCTCCGACCGCCCATGAGATTCGCTCAAGTTGTCCAAGGAAGGACCGGCCGGTAGCTGCAGTTCCTTCTCCCCGCATCGGCGGGAGTACCCAAGACCTAGGACGTACCTCCCATAGCATCCGGGGTCGAGCCGATCAGGCGGAAGTCC
Source organism: Ficus erecta (assembly GCA_008635985.1). Classification (NCBI taxonomy): domain Eukaryota; kingdom Viridiplantae; phylum Streptophyta; class Magnoliopsida; order Rosales; family Moraceae; genus Ficus; species Ficus erecta. Next base: position 206,176 of record BKCH01001667.1, read on the forward strand.
TCGGTTCAGAAGGCGCTTGTCTTAAGGCTTGATGACAAGCTAACTTCGGAGGGTGGCTAAGTCGTCTTGGCATTCTGACCCAATCGTAGCCTTCGGTGACTATACCGACAAGCTTATTGAGGTAAGTGGATCTGGTCGTGTCGTGACCTTCTTGGAATACTCATCAATTGACTCGTCTAACTTCTTCTTTTTTTTTATTTTTTTTTATTTTAGGCCTTATGTCCAGCCTTCTCGGGAAGCACGGTTGCGCGTAGTTATGCCAACCGCATGGAGGAGGCGTGTTGTCTTCGGCGGGAATCTGAGGCCAGGCGCGCGAGGGACGCCGAGAAGAAGAAAGAAGGCCGAAGACAGGCAAAGGCCGCCGAGGAAAGGGTGGCGATTTGATTTCTCGCCATTACCGCCATTTATAAATTTTGAAATTCAAAGTGTTGGTATGGCTTCCCGCCCAATCACCACGCGACACATGACAAAAATCAACATGTGTAATCTGAGTGGACAAACTACCTCGAAAACTCGACCAGGTTATAGTAACCAGCAACTCCTCGATCACCGAGAATGTCCAACCAGGCGAAGAGTGCGATCACTTTCACATTTCGAGTACACGGAGCATCCCTGGTCAGATCAGCCCAGAGATGCTGGGGGGCTTATGTTGATGTCCTGATCTGCTCCCTACCACAAAGTCATTATATCCGATAATAACCCGACCACGTGGAGGTGGAGTTATCCGTTCACCCAGACCGATGTTGGTGACCCGACTAGCTCCGACCAGAGATCCCTTCTCGGATGACATGGTTACCCAAACAGATTTTACCGCCTCACCAAGTTGTACCGCGTACCCAGGTTGGGTCGTACTCGGAGAAGGCTGGGCTTCTCCGAATACCCTGCTTCATGTGGGATACCCGTGGCCGGTAGAAGTCCCCTGTGATTACACTCCACCTACTACCTAACATCTGACACAAGTCCTGTCATGGTGCACATCAACAGTCAATTTCCCCCACCTGCCACTGCACGGACATCACATCGCCACTCGCCGCCACCTGCCTCGACTGGGGCTATGCCTAGTGGTGTCGGTGGCAGGCCACCCTGGTGTCCCCCTGTACCAAATCAGGGACACGCGGGGATCAATCCATTGAACCAATAGCACCTGCAGGCCTAAGGCCTACCCACCCACCAGGAGCTCTAGATAGCCGACCCAGCTGGGTCACCCGAGCGCCCCGAACCGCGAGAAGCGCTTATAATAGAGGATGAACCCACAAATTCAGGTATGGTCATTTTTTCTTGTCAAAGCTCTGCCTCTCCCTTTGCTTATCAGTACCATTGCTGATTTAAGCATCGGAGTGCCCACAGCAGACACCACACCAGTGTCCCCATTACTTCGAGGTGCTTCCTTTTTGCAGGTGATCGACGGCAGAGCAACCAGGGCAAACCTGAACCGATCAACCGACTTTATTGGGTGTTGTGCCGAAGTCTTTTTCGGCATCAACACTTGTATATTTACGTAAAAGGAAAAATAATAATAATAAAGGAACGCAATCGTTAACATATTTGAATTTAGGGTATAATGTTTTAAAATATTTAAAGTAATACATAATGTTTAAGTTAATTAATCAATAAAAAGTTTTTTCTTTTTAAATCACTTAATGTAAGAGTAGACGTATATTATTTTCATTTTTATTTTTTTGAAAGATGTGAGTCTACGTATATGTATAGTGATTTTTTTTTTTTTAACTTTCATATTTTTTTATAGAAATTTTGACTCAACAATTAATTAATGTGATATAGTATGTACACTAAGAAAGAGAATCATAATTACAAAAGATTGACATAAACAAATCGTCCAAATGTCAATTATAATTGGATGGATATATCATATTGACATGATGATGTAGTACATCCGATCCACTGAATAATTTCTTTTTATTTAGATGAGGTGTGTGGAAAACACATTTTAATACACTTTTGTACTTAAATGTAATTTTATTTAAGGGTAATTGAGCAATAAAAAAAAATTGTTAAAAAAAAGGTATGGGGATGGTAGACCGAGGCATGGCAATAGACCTTCCCTTCAAATATCTCCAACACCTCTGTTCAAATTTATTATTAAAAAAAAAAAAGGAAAATCAAAATATAGTAAACTAAATGCAGTCTTGATGGCAAACTAAACAAAAATAAAAACAAAGTAAACAACCTTTTTAAAGAAGGCAAATGAACCAATAAAAAAGAAGTTAAGTTGAAATTTTAGAGTTCCATTAGCGTGTTTCATAATCTATCAGTAATTTTAGTTATTAGTTATTAGTATGCTCTGGTCAAGCATTCCCACCTAACAAATGTAAATTAAATGAAATAAATTGTGATGTAATGGTTCCAATTAAAAGAGATAAAGTTTATCAGAGAAACTAACAAGGACGTGAAAAGTCATTTTCTCTTTGGCAGAGCCATTGCACATGCATAGATACATTGTACTGTATTCTATCAAGGGCTTCGACAGGTCCCCCTGTCTGAATTTGGGGACATGTCCCCTGATGCTGATATCAGCCACTGTTTTTAACATTTGGATTTTACTTACTTGTCACAAAACCATCCAATGGTGTATAAACGTTTTGTGGTATTCAAATCAAGGGGTAAACCCCTAGGACTAGGACAAGACCTCTCTCTCTCTCTCTCTCTCTCTTTTTTTTTTTTTTTACTGACTTTTCTTCTTTTCTCGATCGTTCTTTAATATTTCTCACTTGTTTATCTTCACAAAAGTCATTTTCTCTTCGGTCTTCATTGACGATGACTCAGCAACTTGACCTCGTAGGGAACACGAAAGAAAAGTTCATTTTTTAAAAATTTTATTTTCGACTTTTGTGAAAGAAAGCGTGAATCTACTGTACAAGTTTCCCTTAAAACAAGTACCAAAATTTGACACTTGGTAATATTTGGTCATTATCTACTTGAATTCTAATTAATCTGTTATTCCCTGTTATTGTCACGTTATCCTCTTATTAAATTTTGATGTATTATTAAATTTTCATAAATTAGTTTTTTTTAAAGTTTTAATTTAGATAAGGATAAAAACCAATTTTTTCGTCAACTCTTTTTTCCCCCTTACAATTTCTTTTAAATCTAGAAAGTGTTTACGAACCAGAAATTAAATGAATAAGATATAAGTTCTAAATAAAAGTTAAGGTTTCGTTTGCTTCACCATCTTATTTTGAAATAAAATATATTTTTTTATCTCAGTTTTTATCTTTTTCTGAAAAAATTTTTTGTCTTTTTCTGAAAATATTTTTTGTCTTTTCTGAAAAGTCAACTTAAATTACTATTGAAATTTAAAATTTTCAACTCAAATTAATTCACCAAACAGACCCTAAATTCTTGAATAAGTGTATATTAATCTACTGGAATGTTTAGTTTTGATTTTATTTCATCTAATTGATAGATTTTTTTAAATTATTGCTTGAATTTTGATACGATATAATCGATTTTTTCTATTTATGTTCATCCAATCCGATCTGATCCAATTTGATCTAATCTATGTGGTCATGATGGTTGGAAATGGCGGTAGGTGTGGAGGAGGCGGTTTGCAAGTGGTGGTGTTCACCAACATTAGTAAATGTTTTTCATGAGTTTTTTTGTTGTGGCTCGGTGTTTCTCATGTAGTTCATATATGCATATAAAATGTTTAGTATACCTAAAACTTTTCAAACCCTAAGGATGTTGAAAACCATTGATTGATTGTATGCAGACTAGAAAATGAGCATAGTTAATCATAAGGTCGAAATATTATTTATCTATTAAAAAAACCAAAATATCACTGTACAAAATGAGAGTGATGGGCATAGTCTTAGAGAGGGATATGTATATAACTCGTATTAATTAGTTGAGTGTGAAATCTAGGCAAGGTGTATTTACAAACCTCGTGAAACTAGAACATAATAATTGTGTCTATATATTCAATACGGATTTTGAAAAATAAGCATATCTTTAGAAGTTTTAGTGAAAGGAGACACTTTTATCACTAAAAGTACAGTTAATTTTAAATTTAATATTTGATTCCCAATGATTTAATGTCTTAATTCTTTCATCTAATTATCATTACTTTATTTGTTGTTTAAAATTATACAATATTAAAAATTTACTTTTACGAGTTTGAAAGGTTAATAAAATATTATTAAAAGTAAACATATATTGTCGTGTCTGGCACCCCATTTTTATCGAACACACTTGTACTGATTAATATCTTGGGTTAGATCAGGTAATCTCTTAGATTGTGCCGATTTGTTTCTTATGTTGTTTCCCCCACCCCTGGCAGACGGCTGCATGCTAGATGGGTAAGTATTTCTAAAGTAAATATAACATTAGAAATAAAATCACATTAGACTAAAAATAAGATAATATTATTTTTTATACTTTTTGATGTTAGATATAACATCAACATAAATATAAAACATTGAAGATGGTCATAGTTCATCATACAGATTGGAACTTGTGAACTTCTAGCTTTATTTTCAATAAACAAAAAGAAAAAGAAAAAAAAGATACTGATAATGACATTTTTCCCCCTAAATTGGTTGTGGGAAGTGGTTAGTGCTATAAGAAGGGGAAAAAAAGGGTTTTAAAATTTTTTTAAGAAAGGAGTATAAACAAGGCTTAAGCAATGGCAGGTTGGTGTTTTGTTTACTAATTAGTTATTGGCCAAACTAATTGTGAGATAAAGAAGTGAAGAACAATTTTATCATAAATAATCAAGTAATTAACCAGTAGGTTTTAAAAATATTTAGAGTAGATGGTAATAAATAATAAATTTAAAGCAGATAGTTTTCTGAGAAAAATTGGGTAAAAAACCACCAAAGGCACATCAACAAGGTTAAATTTTTTACCTTTGATTTCTTTAACCGAATCAAATCTCTCTCTCTCTCTCTCTATACATGCCGCCATAAGTTTTTTTTTTTTTTTTTTTTTTCAAAATGCTTGAAATTTTTAAATATGATTAATATATGATTCAATGTAAAAAAATCAAAAACATATTTACCTAATTGTTTCTTGATGAAAATACAAATTATCATGTTAATAATTCAACCTACAATTTTAGTTAAATTTGAACTTGGATGGTATGTTTTCTTCATTTGTAAAATTATGTGTGAGAGCAAAATGTGCAAATGTGTGAGCTATACACACTTAACACACCTAACACACCTAAAAGAACAGAAATATCCTCTAAAATAGGACCAACAGGGGCTAAGAGTCCTCGGATTGAACATAGCCTAACCGCCTGGACAGAGTCACTTTCTATCATCTGGACTCGCAAACCGCTACTCTCTGAAGCATAGGTTATTCGCACAATAAAAAAAAATACATAAAAAAAAACTTCAATTTCTCACTTTTTTTCGACTTGTCCTATCAAAATAAATTTTTTCATTTATAACCTCACTTTTTTCCTTCTATTTTTCCTTTTTATTTTTCTTATTTACTTCAAATCTTATGTTTTTAATTATGTCTTATGAAAATACTTTTACTTTATGATATATATCAGTTAAAATATGATTTTTTTTTCCTCAAATACATTCTTAGTTAAATATTTTTCTTCATTAATGTCTAAAAATTTAACAAATTTAACCTGGACGTGAATGGCACGTGCTCAAAAACTAGTGTGTGTGTGTGTATATATATATAAATAGCAGTAGAGCTATTGTCACAAAACAATTATACTGTATTATATCAGGGGCTCCGACAGGTCCCCTACATGCTGAGATCAGTCACTGTTTTAACATTTGGATTTTACTTACTTGTCACAAAACCATCCAATGGGGTATTAAAGTTTAGTGGTTTTCAATTCAAGGGGCCAAAAAAATATGGCAGTGGTAAACAACCTGTATTCAATAATCCATTAAACAAACACAGCTAGATATGGGCTATCCTCAAAACTAGGACAACGCCTTTCTCTCTTTTTCGTTTACATTTTATTTTTTTCACCTGTTTGTTTACTGACTTTTCTTCTTTTCCTGATCGTTCTTTATTGTTTCTCACTTCGTTATCTTCACTAAATTAAAACTAATTACTGATATCTAGTTCACTTGTCATTTAAATTTTTCAAGTACTCAATTATTATTTTTATTGTTTTCAATTTTACATTTAATATGTCTCAATTTTCAAACTATTAAAAGTATGATATGTATATTATCTATATACTAAAGGGTGGAGTGGCTTACTGTTCATGCACAGTAAAGTTACACTCCTACCCTTCAAATTGTTGCTGCCGGTTCTTTGTCCACAATTAAATACCAGATTTGTCCCCATTTAGTTGGTTGACAATTTTGCCCCTGTGTTTATGACTAATGGTTATGTTGCTACAGTAGTTTTCCTGTTTTGCCCCTGTAACCCTACATCTTCCTTCTCTTCCTCTTCTCTACCGCCGCCTCCTTCATTATTTTGGATTTTTTCATTTTCCTCTTCTTCTTTCTTCGTCTCTCTGTTGTTTTTTTTTTTTTTTTGGCATTCTCGGCCAAAAACGCCGACAATCTCTTGCTGTGGTTACGTGTTGGTGTTTTGGCGTTTATGCCGTTTTTCTCTCACCGGTGGCTGCTATGGTCCCAATTTATCTTCTATTTTGAATTTGGATTTTAATTTTTTCGCCCCTATTTTTTTGGTCAGGTTTTTTTTTTTTTTTTTTTTTTTTTTCCGGGTTATGAATTTTGTTGTGGTGGGTTGATTGTTTCTACAACCATAGAGGAGAGAAAGAGAGACTATAGATTGAGAGTTGTACCAGAAAAGTCCTCCTTTTCGCCGTTTTCGTGAAGGAAGAGAAAGTGAATGCAAACCAAACGACATGTCGTTTTCAAGATTTTATAGTCAATACTTTCCTGTCGTATAGTGTAAAGGGTGTGTCGTTTTTCCTCTTACGATTCTTATTTTAGTAAACGAAATAAAAGATTTAAAGAGGACATGAAGTATTGTTCATTATTTGCTACGTGGCAAAGTATTAAAACACAACCCAATATAAATATATCTAAAATCTAAAAGAATCATCCTCAAAAAAAAAAAAAAAACTAAAAAGAATGAAAAGAAGAAAACGAAACGACATTAAACTCTAATAGAAACGTCTGCCCCTTTAAAAATAACATAAAACGTAAATAATATGTAGTTATACTAAATGACATTTCCTTTTAAAATAGTAAAATTTATTTTATGCCTAATTTTAGAGTAAATTTATCGTTTGATCCTTAATTTTTTTTTATAAAATTATGATTTGGATTTTTTTTTTTTTTGGTGATTTAAAACTTCTAAACTCTTTGAAAAAGGGAAAAAATAGTCTTTTTATTTTTTGAAATGGTAAACGTCATCAAACTTTAAAACACAAAAGACATTTGTTTCTCAACATAAACGACATATCTTTCTTTCTACAAAGCGATCCATTGTAAATGACATTGCCGTTTAATGTACAACATTATACATATACTAAAATGATAGACTGAGAACTGTTCATCGTACAGTAATAAACAGTGAATTTTGGGGGTTTTTTTTTCATTTTTTCTGATTTTGCTACAGTATTTTACAGTAACGTTACAGTAAAGCTATAGTAAAATGACGTTTTTACCCTTCAATTCCTCTGCATTTTCCCGACTGCACAGTGACTTATCAGTTTTTCCCTTTTGGCATTATCCGGCCATTAGAGAGAGAGAGAAATCAATTATTTTTTATTAAATTATTTTCAATTATAAAAAATAAAATTATATACGTTAAATAACATTTGAAAATTTTAAATTATTGAATTAATAAAAATTTAACGAAAAAAATAGAATAATACATTTTAAAGAATAAATTAATACAATTCAATTATAATATTCAAAATAAACAAACAAACTAAAAAATATGTAATTAAATAATAATTTACAGAAATTCCAAAATATAAAAAGGTCTATAAAATTACAATAAAACTATAAAATTACAATAAAATTAAAAATCAATAAATAAATTTTTATTATAATGAAACGTAATTATCAAAACATATATTTATAATTATTATAACTAAATTATTATTTATATCATATATTATTATTATTATTTAAAATTAAATTTATAAAAAATATTTATTCTATTTCTAGGTTTATTGATTGATTAATTAATTTTGTTTAAATTTAATAAATTTGGTTAGGTTATTAAAGTTTTTTGACTATTTAAGTTTAAAATTTTTTAATTTTATTTATTCTTTCTGATTTTTTAATAACAATATATTATATATTTTATTCTATTAACAACAATTCTTATACTTAATATTTTATTTTAATATTTGATATTATTATATTTTTATTCTTTGACTTCTGTTATTTTTTTCTTTTTTTTTTTTAAACAAAATGTTCAATAAGTTTCTTTTATATTTATATCTATAATCTTTAGAAATAAATTTTTTAAAATTTCTATTCATTTTTACGTTTATTTGTTAATTTAATTGGTTTTTATTTTATTAAATTTACCCTGCAACTTTGTTATTCTTTTGATTTTTCAAATTTTTTTAATTTTATTTATTATTTGAATTTTTTTATTTCAAGAAAATTAAGCATATAAATATGAATGTATGTACTTTAATATTATAATAGTAAATACCAAAAAAATATATACTTTTGGTAATTATAATCTATATCTTAATTAACTATTTTTATTATATAATACACAATTTTTTCATTTTTGTTTTTTCTTCCTTCCCTGTATAATCTATATTTTAATTAACTGCTTTTATTATATAATACTCAATTTTTTTATTTTTGTTTTTTCTTCCCTCCCCATGCAACGCACGGGTATTAAACTCGTTTATTACTATTTGTTTAACATATATAGTCTATTTTTGTTTCTTTACACATTTACAATTTAACAAGTATGAAATTCAGTCATTTCAAAGGTTTTTTTTTTTTTTTTTTTTATCATATCTGTTAGGTTTTTAGGTGTTGATATTGATGACAACTTGTATAGAAAAATTGAAAACAAGTCGTTAGTTCAGGTCAATTTAGATTTGTCCAATTTTGATGTTCATTTTTAGTCCATGTTACAATATCAGTTATAACATCAGCATGTTAGTCATATAATGATGTAGATTTGAAGAAGTTTGAAATTTGAATTATTTGCAGCTAGGATTTACTTGAATATATTTGTTATTGAAGATATTATGCTGCTAGATAATATAAAAAATGTGGATAATATCTTATGAATTTGAAATATATTTTTTTTAAAAAAACTTAGCCTCTATTTGATGTTATGGTTGGAGTTGAAATTTTTAAATTAGAATTGATTGACTTTTTAAATACTAATTATAAATTTTATTGATTTTTTTTTCAAAAAAGTTGAGATTAAAAATTTATATTTTAGTTAAATCGTCCAAATCGTACATTAATTTCTCACTTTATTTGGCCTAAATTTCTAATAAATGACTATCGAAATATAGGGCCTGTTTGATGCATGTTGATGCCGAAAACGCCTCTGGCAGCAACACCCAATCTGGTCGAGCAGTTCGGTCGGGACTGGTCAGTCGCTCCGCCGACGATCACCTGCAAAAGGGAAGCACCTCGGAATGATGGGGACACCGGTGTGGTGTCTGCCGCGGGCACTCCGATGCTTAAGTCAGTAAGGGTACTGATGAGCTAAGGGAGAGGCAGAGCTTTGACAAGGAGAAATGACCATACCTGAATTTGTGAGCTTTTTCTCTATTTATATGCGTCCTCCCCGGGTCCAGGTGCTCGGGGTAACCCGGTGGGGTCGGCTACCTAGGGCACCCGATGGGTGGCTAGGGTTTAGGCCTGTAGGAGCTACTGGCCCAACGGATTGGCACCACATGGGACCTGACCCAACGCAGGGGGCAGAAGGGTGGCTGTCGCCGGCGCCTGCAGGGGCAGGTCCTGCCAGAGTAGGTGGTGACGGGTGGTGATGTGATGTACTGCAGAAGTAGGTGGGCGGCGCCTGTAGTTGATGGGTACAGGGACAAGGCTAGCGTCAGCTGTGAGGTGAGGTGGAATGCGGGGTCCAGAAGATCTCTGTCAGTCTGGGGTCTACAACTCGGGTTCGGGTGCTCGGAGCACAACCTTGCCCGAGTATACAGCTCGTTCTAGCGAGACTATGGGATGTGGTCGGCTAATATTCCTGGTCGGCCGATGTCAGGCTACTCGACCAGTCTCCGAGAAGACGGGAAATGCCTTCACGTCACCGAGTGTGGTCGGAAGTGGTACTTTGTGGTCGGAGCAGATCACGGTATCAACATAAGTCCCCCAGCATCTCTGGACTGACGTGGCCAGGGATGCTCCGTGTATCCGTCTGGTTGTTCTCTGCTCGACCTCAATTCTTGTCGTCAGGACGTAGTCGGCTTCTCGGACTACAATAATCTCTCCGAGAAGCATGTCCAGGTGCCACGTGTCGAAGGTGCCACGTGTCGTACCACGATAGGTGGGAAGGCAGAGCGGCACTTCAAACTTTCAAACTTCGAATTTTGAACCTAGGGGGGAATTGGTGAGAAGCCAAATCGTCGCCTCAAAAAACGCGCCCAGATTTTTTGCCAAACCCTCGCCTATAAATAGCGGGGGGCGATCCTCATTTTTTTCACTGCTTGCGAAAAAACTAAGTTTCTGCGGAGAGCTGCCGAAGACTGTCGAGCACAACCGAGTGAAGAACTTAGTAGACCAGTGTCGACAACTTCCGAGAAGGTAATAAGATTTCTCTATTGTCAATATGAGTGATATATTGAATTCCGAGAACGTCAACTTGTCCGAGAGTGTGGACGTCACGGGGAGCACAGCTTCGACCTCGAGCACAGAATCGTCGTCAGTTGGAGAGGCGACGGGCTCGGGGGGCCGGACACCCGACCACCTGTCGGGTATCTCGGATATTCCCTCTCCGAGCGACCCAGTTACACCGATCAGCCGAGAACAATGTGGCGCCACTCGATTGGAAGAGATTTTGCGCGTTGGTCCGAGCACTATCCCTGACCGTCGATTCATCGAAGAGCTAGGCGGGGCTGCCCAGGCACAACCGGCTCCAGTTGTTGACCTCACGGCTGATGGAGGGGATGGTTCCGAGAGGACCGCCAGCCAGGCTAGCACATCTGGTCGAGGAGACGATCAGGGTTCTGAGAGCACTGATCCGTCCGGGGAGCAGATCCAGGCCCGCCAACGGCCTCGTAGTCGGGCAATGCGTATAAATGACATCAAGGTGTACCGCAGGGCCGACATGGAGATGGTAGGTTTGGCTGACGATCGCCCAGTGTACACGGTGGACTATTACACATCCGCCGTTACCCAGAGGTACCTGGTCGCGCTCCGTCGAGAATTTCGCATCCCAGACGATGTGGACTTGGTGGTGCCCGAAGCAGATGACCTCCCTTCCCGTCCGCCTTTCGGCTACATCGCCCTCTCAGCCGAGTACTTCCGAGCTGGACTTCGCCTCCCGTTCCATCCATTCCTGAGGCAGGCGCTAACCAGGCTGAACGTTGCCCCAGCCCAGCTGAATGCGAACACCTACCGCGTCCTGGTCGGCTGCTATATTCTGTGGGCTGCGAAGTTCGCCGAGAAGCTTACGTTCGCTGCGTTCCAGAACCTCTACAGGATGAAGACGGCTCCTTCGTCCAAGGGATTCTACTACTTTCAGGGTTTCAAGGGGACGTTCATCACGGGGTGTCCGGACTCCGACAAACAGTTCAAGCACCTGTGGTTCTACGCAGGTGGTCGGTGGCTGCACGAACACCTCTCTTACTTCGAACTTCCCCCGACGGAGAGAGTCCCCGTAGCGTTTAGGAGGGGCTATGTGTGGACTCGGGCACCACACGCCCCGGAGCTGACTTTGGCAAAGATAGACGCTTCAAGTGGTCAGCGTTCCACGAATGTCCGAGCAATCTGCCATCCTAATCGGCTAGGCGGTACGTCCCCGGCCGGACTATCTCTGTGATCGTGTACGGTCCGTCCCATTTTGGACCGAACGAGCCGAGCCCGGGTTCTTGGACCAACACCTTTTTTAACACAAAATCCCCTACTCGGAAGACTCGGGGTCGAAATCTCTTGTCATAGTACCTGGCTACAACCTGGTTCTGTGCAGCTGTTCGGATTAGTGCTTGTTCGCGTCGTTCTTCGACTAGGTCGAGCTCGGGCAGCATCTGCTCGACGTTGTCCTCTTCATCGTAATTCTCTACTCGGAGGCTCGGCAACCCTACCTCAACCGGGATGACAGCCTCTACCCTGAATGCCATTGCGAAAGGGGTTTCCCCGGTTGCAGTGCGCTTAGTTGTTCTGTAGGCCCATAGTACCCGGGGTAGTTCATCGATCCAAGCCCCCTTGTGCCTTTCAAGGTTCTTTTTCAAGTTTTCCTTGATCGTCTTGTTGGCGGCCTCCACCTGCCCATTGCTCTGGGGGTGCCCGGGAGACGAGAACATTTTCTTAATCCCGAACTGTTCGCAGAGCGCGATGAACTTGTGATTATCGAACTGTTTCCCATTATCCGTGACCACGATGTGGGGGAGCCCAAATCGGAAAATTATGTTCTTCCACAAGAAACCCGTTGCATTTTGCCTCCGTTTGCTGGGCCAAGGGCTCCACTTCGACCCACTTCGTAAGATAGTCTATCGCTACGAGGCAGTAACGAAGTTGTGACCGGGCCATTGGTAGTGGTCCGATCAGGTCAAGGGCCCATTTGGCGAACGGCCTAGCGCACACTACCGAGGCAAGCTTCTCGGGGTGAGACCTGATCGCCCTGGCAAACTGTTGGCACTTGAGGCATTTCTGGGTAAAATCCATCGCATCATTGCCCATGGTCGGCCAATAGTATCCCTGTCGGAGGCATTTGAAGGATAGAGCTCTCCCCCCGGAATGGTTTCCCGCACACCCCCACTGTGTATCTCCTTCATCAGGTACTCGGCCTCGGCCGGGCCGACGCATCGTTGGTATGGAGCAGAGTGTCCTTGGCGGTACAGTTTTCCGTTTATAAGTGTGTACCTTGCCGAGGTGTTCTTGACTCTTCGGGCTTCTTCTCGGTTCTCGGGTAGCTGGGACTCGGTGAGGTAGCGAACAATCGGGTCCATCCAAGTGGTGACGTTCTCAGAAGAGAGAACCCGCTCTTCTCGCTCGATGCTCGGCTGGTCTAGCCGTTCAATGGGGAACGAGACGAGACCGTCTAGGTCATTCCCCGAGGCGAGCCGAGCGAGGGCATCTGCCTCAATGTTCTGGGAACGCGGGTATCCAGGTAACAACTTGGCTCTTGAATTGGCCGAGAAGGATTTTCACCTTTTCTAGGTACTTAGCCATTCTCTCCTCCTTTGTCTGGAACTCCCCGGTTACCTGATTAACAATGAGCATCGAGTCGCTGGACACCTCGATGTCTTGTACCCCGAGTTCTCGGGCTAAGCCGAGTTCAGCAATAACAACTTCGTACTCCGCTTCATTGTTGGACACCTTGAAATTGAAGCGAAGTGCCTGGCTGGTCTTGTACTGGTCGGGGCTTACTAGGACAAGCCCTGCCCCGGAGCCCCCCGAGTTTGAGGATTCGTTAACGAATAGCTTCCACCTTTGGCTGCTCGGGTCACAAGCTGCCGGGCCGTCTTCCTGGGTGCATCGATCACCTTCTCCGAGGACTCCGGAGTCGGTTCGAGAGTGCCCATGAATTCGGCCACGAAGTCGGCTAACGCTTGCATCTTGACCGCGGTGCATGGAATGTACTCGATGTCGAACTCTCCAAGCTCGATAGCTCACTTTGCGATCCGTCCCGACAACTCGGGGTTCTGGAGAACCTGGCGGAGTGGGTAGCTGGTCGGGACTCGGATCGAGTGACCCTGGAAGTAGGGCCTCAGCTTGCAGGCAGATGAGACCAACGCCAGGGCCAACTTTTCCAGAGGGGTGTACCTCCCCTCTGCTCCTTGGAACGCCTTGCTGCTGTAGTAGACGGGGTACTGCACCTTGTCATCTTCTCGGATCAAGACGGAGCTGACAGCCTTCTCGGAGACCGCGAGATAGATGTACAGTACCTCCCCGGGAAGTGGTTTCGACAGCAGCGACGGGCTCGCTAGGTACTCTTTCAGGCCTTCGAAGGCTTCCCCGCACTTGTCATCCCAGCTAATCTTGCCTTGGCCTTTGAGCGCTTGGAAGAAGGGGAAGCACTTGTCGGTAGATCCGGACACGAACCGGGAAAGGGCCGCGAACATCCCAGTTAGTCTTTGTACCTCCTTGGTCGTCCGTGGTGGTTGTAGGTCCACGACGGCCTGGGCCTTAGCGGGGTTGATTTCGATCCCCGGTGGTTCACCATGAACCCGAGGAACTTCCCCGATTCCACCCCGAACGCGCACTTGGCTTGGTTGAGCTTCATTCTGTACTGCCGCAGGGTGTCGGAGCAGTCTCGGAGGTCCTTAATGTGGTCGTCCGCGTGCTGGATTTTCACCAACATGTCGTCCACGTATACTTCCATGGATCTCCCAATGAGCGGGGTGAACATCTTGTTCATCAGCCGCTGGTAGGTCGCCCCGGCATTCTTGAGGCCAAACGGCATGACCTGATAACAGTACAGACCCTGGTCGGTTGTGAACGCCGTCTTGACCTGGTCGGATCTACTCAGGGGTATCTGGTTGTACCCCAAGTACGCGTCCATGAAGCTGAGCAGCTCGTGCTCGGCCGTCGCGTCTACGAGTTGGTCGATTCAGGGAAGCGGGAAGCAATCCTTTGGGCACGCCTTGTTGAGGTCCGTGTAGTCTATGCAGACTCGCCACTTCCTGGTGGTCTTTTTGACCAGGACTACGTTGGCCAGCCACTCCGGGTAGGTGACCTCCCGGATGAAACCTGCCGCGAGTAGCTTCTTCACCTCCTCGTTGATGGCCGCATACCTCTCCGGATTGAAGGCTCTCCTCTTCTGGATCACGGGCTTGTGCCTCGGGTTGACGCTCAGCTGGTGGCACATCACAGTCGGGTCAATTCCGGGCATATCCTCGTGTGACCAGGCGAAAACGTCCTTATGTTCCCGGAGGAATCCCTCGAGTGCTGCTCGGGTTCCCGGGTTGAGCCTCGAGCCGAGCATGACCGTCCTCTCTGGGTGCTCGGGGTCCAGTTTGTAGGGTACCAGGTCTTCGACCGGATGTGCTCGGATTTCCTCCTCGGGTATCCGGGGGTCCAAGTCACTCAAGCGTGTGACTTCTCCGCTCGGGGCTTCGACCTCGTCCACCGTGAGATGGTTGCCATAGTGATCGGTGCAGGGACCTTTCGACACACTTTGTTGACCGCCTCCATGTAGCATTTTCTCGCACCCTCCTGGTTTCCCCCAAAACACGCCGACTCCTCCTTCGGTGGGGAACTTCATCGCTAGGTGGTAGGTGGAGACTACCGCCTTTATTGCGTTGAGGGTCGGCCTCCCCAGAATGACGTTGTAGACAGACGGCCGGTCTACAACGGTGAACTCCATCATCCGGGTCATCCTCTCCGGGCCATCCCCGATCGTGACCCGGAGGCCAACAGTGCCGGCTGCTCGGACGCACTCCCCCAGAAAAACCAGTAGAGAGGGGTTTGGGCGGGTGTGAGCACGGCTCCCTCGATCTTGAGCCTCGAGAATGCGTCCATGAACATGATGTCGGCCGAGCTCCCGTTGTCGATCAGGACGCTACGGATGACGTTGTCGGCTACTCGAATCTCCCCGATCAGCGCGTCGTTGTGAGGGTGGAGTAGCCGGTCCGCCTCGTCATCCGTGAAGGTGATCGGGGTGCTGTCCTGACGGCATATCTTGGAGATATGCTCTGCCATGTTGATATACTCCCCGCGAGCGTACCGCCGAGCCTCGCTGGCATAACTTCTCCGGCTACTAGCGGTGTCCCCAGTAGCCGTTCCACCAAAGATGGTGTGGACTATGTGCTCCTGCTCCGGCTCGTCAGCTCAATCGCTCGGTCTCGGATTCTGGCGAGCGGCCTGCGCAGGTCTGCTCGGCCCCGCCGGGGGGGTGATTATTCTTTCCACGAACTCCCGCAAGTGGCCATCTCGGATTAGCAGCTCGATCTGGTCTCGGAGCTGTATGCAGTCTTTTGTGTCATGGCCCACATCCTTGTGGAAGTTGCAGTACTTATTTTGGTTTCTCCGAGCACGGTCTGCTCGGAGTGGTGGTGGGTCTCAGAGCAGTCCCCGACCAGTCACCTGGTTGAGGACATGCTCGATGGTCGTTACCAGCGGGGTGTATTGCTGGAATCTCCCCGCTGGTGTTCTCGGATTGGGATTGGACCCGGTCCTGTTGTCCACGACCACGACCTTCCTTATCTTGTCGGCCCTGGTCGGTTTGGTTCTTATCCGACTTCCTTTCGGGAAGCCGGGGTTGTTCTCGGGCTACGAGCCCACGTCCTCTGACGTACTCATCAGCTTCGGTGTGCCTCCAGGCGATCCCCCTTAGTTGTGCGAAGGTGGGTGGCCTGTCATAGGCGAGCGTCCAGACGAGGCGCGTGTCCTTGATGCCTTCTCGGAAGACCTGCATCAAGGTATCGTCGGTTGCAGCTTTCGACTTGTACGACGGCTCTGTCGAAGCGCTCGAGATACTCTTTCAGCGCTTCCGACTCTCCTTGCTTGACGCCGAATAGGTGGGATGCTCCTAGCTTCCTGGCCTTCGAGCTCAGGAATGCGGCTGCAAAGGCGTCGGCTAGCTATTTAAAGCAGCCGATCCTTCCGGGAGCTAGCCTCTGATACCATTGGCGTACAGCTCCGGTTAAGGTTAGGTAGAACGATTTGCATAGGGCAGCCTCATTGGTGTTCTGGATCAGCATGTTGGCCTGGTAATTCTCGATGTGTTCATCCGCATCCGTGGAACCGTCGTAGGAGGCCACGGATGGCATTTTGTACCTGGCCGGGTACGGAGATGCTATGATGCCCGGTGTAAAGGGCGGGTCCACCGCTTCAAACTGGTCCATCCCGTACTGCTGGCCCACGAGCTGGTCGAGCTGCCGCTGGAGCTGGTCCAGCCTATTTTGATTATAGTCCTCATCCTTCGCAGGCTTGTCGACAGAGCGTTC
This sequence comes from Ficus erecta, assembly GCA_008635985.1. Classification (NCBI taxonomy): domain Eukaryota; kingdom Viridiplantae; phylum Streptophyta; class Magnoliopsida; order Rosales; family Moraceae; genus Ficus; species Ficus erecta. The sequence goes on from BKCH01001667.1 coordinate 223,148, forward strand.
TCAGCCTATACGCCGGTGGACACCCGGCCTTCCGAGGTGATCGAAAACAGAGGTCGTGCTCACCCGGACGTTCACGGTTTCTCTTCTGCGGTTGTCGGGTCACCACCGGTCATCGCTGGTGGCTCGGCTGTTCCCGTGCGGGTGGCCTAGGAGTGACGGCTCCTCGACCGCAACCTACTCGGTTCTGCCCTCTCCTGCGGCTGCCGCACCCAGGCTCTCGCGGTGCGTCCGGTCACTCCCCCAGTCGCCCGTGGGCGAGGGGTTACGCTATCGGCTCCCTGACCCTAGAGGTCTGCTCGGCGGTGGACTTGGCCGCTTCGGGCGGGTTCCTCGGGGAACTGAACAAACGTTCGCATCCCTGCGCGTGTCCACCAGTGTTCTGACTAGTTCGGTCAGGTCTCTAACGTTCTCGGTAAGGATCTCTGTCTGGGTGGGCCTTCGCTGTGCCCGAGCTCTTCTTCCGTGCTGGGTCCTCTGAGTGCCCCGCGAACCGGTAGGAGTTGGGTTGTCGATGTCCTGGAAATCCTGATTGTCTTGTTCAGCCATGGCTAGAGGGTCGGGCACTCGAGGTGCGCGTGTGGTAAGAGGTTGAGGTTGCTGGAAAGGCGCGGGGCCCCTCCTTCTAGCGCCAAAATGTTGATGCCGAAAACGCCTTCGGCAGCAACACCCAATCTGGTCGAGCAGTTCGGTCGGGACTGGCCAGTCGCTCCGCCGACGATCACCTGCAAAAGGGAAGCACCTCGGAATGATGGGGACACCGGTGTGGTGTCTGCCGCGGGCACTCCGATGCTTAAGTCAGCAAGGGTACTGATGAGCTAAGGAGAGAGGCAGAGTTTTGGCAAGGAGAAATAACCATACATGAATTTGTGAGCTTTTCTCTATTTATAGGCGTCCTCCCCGGGTCCGGGTGCTCGGGGGCAACCTGGTCGGGTCGGCTACCTAGGGCACCTGATGGGTGGCTAGGGTTTAGGCCTGCAGGGGCTACTGGCCCAACGGATTGGCGTCACGTGGGACCTGACCCGACGCAGCAGGGGCAGAAGGGTGGCTGTCGCCGGTGCCTGCAGGGGCAGGTCCTGCCAGAGTAGGTGGCGGCGGGTGTTGATGTGATGTGCTGTAGAAGTAGGTGGGCGGCGCCTGTAGTTGATGGGTACAGGGACAAGGCTGGCGTCAGCTTGTGAGGTGAGGTGGAATGCGGGTCCAGAAGATCTCTGTCAGTCTGGGGTCTACAACTTGGGTTCGGGTGCTCGGAGCACAACCTTGCCCGAGTATACAGCTCGTTCTAGCGAGACTATGGGATTGTGGTCGGCTAATATTCCTGGTCGACCGACGTCAGGCTACTCGACCAGTCTTCGAGAAGATGGGAACTGCCTTCACGTCGCCGAGTGTGGTCGGAAGTGATACTTTGTGGTCGGAAGCAGATCACGACATCAACAGTGTATAAGTTGGGTTTGAGTTGAGTTGAAATTTTTAAGTTTGAATAGTAATTTTTGTTGACTTTTTTAGAAAAGATAAAAAACTTATTCAGAAAAGATAAAAAATATGATGAAAAAAGTATAATTTAGTTTGAGTAAAGATGAAAAATCAAACTCCCCCCATAGATTGTAAGGGAATTATTTTTAAACTACGTTTTATTCTTTAATTGCTTTCGGGAAATTGTTTGTCAGAAATTCCTCCACAAGTAAATTCAGTAAAGCATATCAATCTCACGTATTATAACTGACCTTATAAATTCTGAACCGCTTTGGTCAAGCATTCCACCTGACAAATATAAATTAAAATGAAATAAATTGTGATGGAATGGTTCCAATTAAAAAAGACATAGTTAATCAGAGAAACTAACACGGACCTGAAAAGTCATTTTCTCTTCGGTCTTCAACTCTTCATTGACGATGACTCAGCAACTTGATGTCGAAGGAAACACGAAAGAAAAGTTCAAAAATTTTTTTTTTTTTGTTGTATTTTATTTTCGACTTTTATGAAAGAAAGTGTAAATCTAGTGTACAAATTTCCCTTAAAACAAGTACAAAATTTGGCACTTGGTAATATTTGGTCATTATCTGCTTGAATTCTAATTAATCTATTGTCTCAAATTATTGCCTTATTTGTTATCTTTTTATTAAATTTTGATACATCATTTAAATTTTCATAAATTAATTTTTTTTCTAAAGTTTTAATTTATACAAGGATTGAAAACCAATTATTTCTTCGGCTCTTCCCCCCCCCCCCCGCACAACTTTTTTTTGAATATATATATATATATATATATATATATATATGTAGCAGTAGGGCCATTGCACATACATATTGTCTTAAGGACTTCGACAGTTCCCCTGTTTGGATTTGGCGACAGATCCCCTGCATGCTGATATCAACCATTTGTCACAAAAACCATCTAATGGTGTATAAAAGTTTAGTGGTATTCAAATCAAGGGGCAAACCCTCAAAACTAGGAAGGACAACACCTCTCTGTCTTTTTCGTTTTCTTTTCTTTTCTTTTTTTTTTTTTTTTTTCTTTTCCTGTTTGTTTACTGACTTTTCTTCTTTTCTTTTATTATTTCTCAAACGTACTCTGAAGCACGTCGCACTCAAGTATATGTCATGAAGACTGGACTAATTAATTTTGTACCTGCTTTGTTCAAGCATTCCCACTTAACGAACATAAATTAAATGAAATAAATTAGGATGGCAATGGTTTCAATTAGGACCGGTAATTTCGGACACGACACGATGACACGACCACGAGAACGACACGTAATAAATGGGTTTGGACCGCCACGTTTAATAATTGGGTTGAAATTGGGTCGACACGTTTAACACGAAAATAAACGGACCGGAGGAAACGGGCTAACACGGTTAACACGTTTAACACGTTTATGTTAGAATTTTCAACTATTCTAAAAACTCTTTTATAACAAGTATAGGCCATTTTGTGTGTTTGATACAAGACCAGAAAACAACTATTGAAGAATTTTCACTACATAAATCTAATTATGTATATATATTGGATTAGGGTATTAGGGTAATCTTATAGGTAACAAAGACATAATTTATTAGGATGTAAAACAATAAAAACTTACTCATAATTTTGAAACTACATTTTTCAAATTTGAACTTTAACTTTCCAAATTCCTATTGACCATGAAAAAAAATTCAGAAATAATATTTAAATATTCTTGTCATCAATTCTGTGTTTTTTACTTGTCGTCTTCGAATTGCTATTGTAGTTTATTCTTTTGCTTGTTGTTTTAAAGCAACAGAGTATTTGACAATGCTATAAAATATGTTTAATTCCAAAACAACGTTACTCTGTTTGGTAATCAATAAGTAAGTCTAGTGTGGTATTGTAGTAGTAGTACGGAATGATTGTAAATAAAAGGGACCCTCTTAAGCTTTAGTGAAAAGCTGTTTGTGTTGTGTTCTTTCCGCGAAAAGTACTTTTAGATTCGTTTTTCAAACAAATTTAAGGTCAAATTTTTCACCAACATCTTAATATGGAGTCATATTATTATGTAAAGCCAATCTCAAAATGGATTTTTAATAGCTTAATAAAATGTCCCTTTTATTACGTAACTAAAAGATACACTAAATCGATTATATATTATATGCATAATATATTATTTTTGTCATATGTGTTGATTTTTTATTCAATTCACATTCAATCACATAACAGTCCAAGGATTTATAACTTATCACAAAATAAATGACCTCTACAAATATCTTACCATGTAGGAGTATCACTTCTTAATACTAATAATACACCAAAATTACTTATATAAATTATCAAAAAATTAAAATTGATTATATTTAATATTTATTGAAATATAAATAAAAAAAAAAAGAATTATTGTTTTTATCTGGATTAAATAAATAATACGGTACCCTTTCAAGTTTCAAATATATATATATATATATATATATTATACGTGCAAATGTTGCCAATACTGCAATGACAAAAGCTAATATTTTTATTTTTATAAAAAAAGTTTAAAAAAAAAGTGAAAAACTTATTGGAATCAGCTGGCAGCCTGGCAGTGGCAGAGATAAAATAAGAAAAAGAAAAAGAAAATGTAAGAGAAAAAAAGGAGTGGGAGCCAGAACAGAAGCCTTCTGCTGTAGCCTGTAAAGCCTTCTTATTTTCATTTTTCCCTCTTCCATTTTCGGTTTTATACTTTTCTCTTTTCCTCCACCAGTCTGCTGTCCGCCCTAGCTGCTGCCGCCCCCCCCCCCCCCACTGTTTGTCTCTCCTCCCTCACCTTTCCAGCCGACCAGCCCTTCCTCTAGCCGTCGCTCTAATCTCATCTCTCTCGACTCTCTACCCTTTTTTTTTCTTTCGCCCCTCTCTTTTCCTCCGCCCTGCAGCCCTGCTTTTCTCCTCCCTCCGTTTGTCGCCGGTTGATGCAAGCCTCGTGATCGCACTCGGCAACGCTTGGGTTTTTCAATTTGAGGTGCGTAATCGTTCACATTTACCATGGCAGCCCTAATTTTTCCCTTTCCGGTTTTCCCTGTGTGGTTGATGAGAAAATGGAGGAAAATAAAAAAACCAAACCAAACTAAACCAAATCAACTATTAAAAGGTTGGTTTGATTTAAATTGGTTTGATTTACTTTAGTCGAGAGATGAGTTTTTGGGTTTTACTTGTTCGTTCTTGGCAGTAGCAATGGATGCGTCGAATTTGGCAGTGGAGCGTTAGGATTGTCAATAGTCTACTTAATGTTGAATGCGTAAAATTTTCTGGATTCACACAGAGAATATCATTTAAACAACGGGATTTTAGGTATATGTGAATGCTTCAAGTGTCTTTGCATGTGGAGCGTTAGGATTGTCAACAGTCTACTTAATGTTGTTAAGTCTGATTTCAGCATCACATGTTCATAATTGGTGTTGCTGCATTAGGCAACGAGAAGAAAGATATCAACATGCCCTTTATGCAAGGAAAGTTTTGCGAGCATAATAAAGTTTGAAGATACAGCTACAAGTGGTCAGAAAATATTCTCAAACCATTCCATGTGGCTTATCAACGATGGATATGTTCATAATTCACGACCAGGATACGGCCAATTTTACTGCTCAGGTACCGTCTATGCCTATGAAATTAAACTTCCTATCATGTTGTGACTCTTTTTTCTGTTTTGTGTCTATTTCTTACTCTCAACTGTTATAATCCATGGAATTAAAACTTTGCCGTTTAACTTAATAGGAATAATAAAATCACCTGATTGTCTGTAGAACCACAAAGATGTGGAGTGGGTGGATGTTGCAGCAATAACTTATAATATTGTTTGAAATCACCAACTCCTATACCTTGACATGTTGAACGAAGAAAATAGATCAGGGTCTTCTTTTTTCTTTTTTCTTTTTTTGGACAGAAAGGCTGACGTAGATTTCGGGGCTACTACCATTCACTCTAGTTATACTAATACAGAACCGTGGAATATTCTACAGCCCAGTTGCATGTGAATGAGGCCGTGTTTAACTACATATTAGATCCATATGTAGAGTTAGCCAGTAACAGACACATTAGCAGAGTCATATGCTCTTTGTAACTGATCATGAGCAACATTCATCATCTTCCCACCGTCACTAAAACTGTTTTGAGTTTCCTTGTTGTCCTTACTTGTTTGGAACTATCTTGTTGAGATTTGAATTTTTCTCATTTGGTGCCTGATTCTTTTTCTCTCATTTGGTGACAATTTTAAGTGATTTTTTATCCATAATTCGTGTTAAATGGGTCAGGAAGGTTTTTCGTGTTAAATGGGTCGTAAACGGGTTTTTCGTGTTAAATGGGTCGTAAACGGGTTTTTCGTGTTAAATGGGTCATAAACGTGTTTGTTTTCGTGCCAACCCGTCGTGGCCCGTTTAATAATCGTGTTTGCCGTGTCGTGTCGTGCTACCCGTTTAATATCGTGTCGTGTGTTCGTGTTTGGGTTCCTGGCCCGTTTATTAATCGTGTCGTGTTCGGGTTGAGGCTAATCGTGTCGTGCCGTAATCGGGCTGGCCCGACACACGGCCCGCGAACACGAATTGCCAGGTCTAGTTCCAATTAAATAGAAAAAGTTAATCAGAGAAACTGACACAGACGTGAAAAAATATTTTCTCTTCGGTCCTCATTGACGATGACTCAGCAACTTGATGTCGTAGGGAACACGAAAGAAAAGTTCAAAAAAAAAATTTTTTTTTTAGTATTTTATCAATTAAAGATGAGTGTGAAATATAGACTGTACACATAGTTAATCAGGCGGAGTTTGGTGGAACCACTCAATCCACTTCATATCAACTGGCGGGAAGCAGCCAATAAGTAGCATTCTGGAGCTATGGGCCAATGAGTTAAACACTCGTTTTGGCGGTGTTCTAGCTTTTGCATCCACTTCATATCAAAAAATAGAGCGCATGAAAAAGATTTATAGGGGTTGGAAGGTATTGCAAACCCGCACCGGCCTTGGATATGATCCGGCAACGGATACGGTTGTTTGCTCGGACGAAACGTGGCACAACTTCGTCAAAGTAATCCAACTTTCTAATTGCCTTCTATAATATTGTGTAGACTACCAACACGACCAATACAGGCAAATGTTAATCGTTTGATTTTTTTCAGGATAACAAGGAGTGTACCCATCTCCGCTACGAGGGACTTCGCAATAAGGAATTGTATTACAACATTTTCGAAAAAAACCATGCAGCAGGTGCCTCGGGATTCGGATCTGTTACGATGGGAGGTGGAAGTACGCCATCATTCGAATTTGATTTCACCATGGACCAGTCCGCAACACAGGCGGTTTTAGAAGAGGAAATTAGTCCGAGCATTGGTGCGCGGAGGCAGGCTAACACGAGAGGTGTGAATGATGAAGGTGGTCCATCCCGGTCACAGGGGAGTACTGGGAAGCAAAAACAAAGGGACGCGACAGATGAGATGACTTTCAAGGCCATGCAGGAAATTGCGAATCATTTCCGCGGTCGCTCGCAATCGGAAACCAGTAGCGACCAAACCATCCAGAAAGATCACATTGTGGACTGCATGAATATCATGAAGGAGATGGGTATTCCACAATATCAGAGAACGATAATGTGACACTACTTCGATGCTCATCCGCGGCTTCAGCGTCCATTCTGTCTGCTTGACGACGCCGACCGGAGGGGCATTATTGCCTCAGTTGTGATGCCACCGCCGAGTTGATTTTTATGTTATAGAAGCATTTTTTTTCCCGTTTCATTTCAGTTAGACAAAACATTGAGAGTTAAACTTTTTAATTCGTTATTGGTGCCTTGTTTACGTTTTATATGTATGATCATTTGCCCAGATTGTTTGCTAAGCCAATTTACATTTCATAATTAGATTAATTTCCAATATGCATAATTGCGTGTCATTAACTACGGGTTTGTAATTCGTCAAACAATTATATTAATAGGTGGACACAATTAGAAAATATAGTCAATACATGTGTGCCATGGTGACTAATTAAATTGTATATTTGGAAAATTGATCTACAACAGGTAAAATAGTGCATTTGCAACGACAACAAATTACAGAAATGAACAGGTTCGGTTCCGCACCTGATCATGAGGAGGACGCCCAAGCCGCAACAAACAAACAACGCAACGATGACGATATGCTTGTAAAGGCAGTGGTAGCCGTGACAAATAGTCGGCGTAACAGGCGACGAGTTACACAACCAATGCATAATTCAATCCTAACTGGCAGCATGCGTGTGGAAGAGATATTAAATGGCCATGAAGACGTAATTCAAGGAATGATCAGTATGAAATCATCAACCTTCAGAGTACTAAGTAACCTATTGGGTAGTCGGGAATTGTTGACGCCAACTTATAACATGAATGTGAACGAGCAGTTATTCATTTTTTAGCCATTTGTGCACAAGGCGTTACAAACCGACACGTTTCGTATTTATTCCAGCATTCTAAAGAAACAACATCACGTTGGTTTTTTAAAGTTTTGAAGGTTATTGTGCGTTGAATGACGAATTCATCCGACCACCTGACTACACGGCGGTGCAACATTTGATAAATGAGCACGCGGGAAAAATATCGGCCATGGTTTGATGTACGTTATCGATGTTCTCTAATCAAAATATCGTACGGTTTTCGATTAATAATATCCTCTTACTGTGGATGATGTTACGCACATTGAATATTCTAATGGGTCATGCAGGGTTGTATTGGTGCTACTGATGGGACACACGTCCCATGTGTCTCAAGGCGCGAGAATGCTGACGGTTGGATTAATCGTAAAGGGTTTCACTCTCAGAAATATTAGCGGCCTGTTCGTTTGACATGAAATTCACATACATGTTGGCCGGATATGAGGGATCATGCCATGATGCAAGAATGTTGGACAAGGCAATAGCATTCCATGGTTTCCCACTGCCCCCACCTGGTAATTGTTATTAGAATATTATTGCATAATTTACATATACGGACTTAGGTTAAAAATATTGGACTTCTCCTAATATTGTGATGTTTATATGGCAGGAAAATTTTACTTAGCAGATTCCGGCTACGCCAATAAGGATGGTTTCCTGAGCCCAATTTAGACGGGAGACGTATCATTTACCGGAATATCGAAGACGTCGTGCCAGGCTAGGCAACCGCAGGGAGGTATTTAACTACACGCATTCTTCACTGCAGAATTGCATTGAACGGACCATTGGTGTCTGGAAGGCAAGGTTTAAAATACTTAAAGGCATCAACAGCTATCCGATGGAGAAACAAGTCATGATTCCCGTGGCGTGTGCAGTTGTGCATAATTTCATAAGAATGGTGCATATTTGGGACCCATTTCTAGAAGAGTATGTAGCTGATTGCGTGCCTGTACGTGGGAACGACGACGTTAATGCGGACTACGTGTTGGACGACGGGGTAGATGATACTGGGCCCAGTGCAGGAACAGAGCAACATGGCTCAAGTACGGGTGCGATGAATCAGATGAGAGAGAAAGAATTGCGGATGCAATGTGGGAACGATACCAATCATATCCATGGTATAGAGCCACGTGAACGCAAACAACTATTCTCCGTTTGGGCCAGAGTCGGAATGCAATTGTTACTTTATTTTGATGATTCTTACATTACAAACAATGCACATTTTGTTGGGGTAGAAAATTGTATAAAAGGAATTTGTGATATCTTTTGCTGTCTCAAGTTGATGGGTTTGTTTTATAATTTGGCATATTGTCATTTTCTCCAATTTTATTTACTAAAATATACGATAGAATGTTAAAAAAAATTAAAAAAATTTATTCCTCTCATTTTCTTATCATCCAAACAAGGCCCTTGTTTTTATAATTATCAACTCAACTTAAACTTTTTCACCAAACACTCAACTCAACTTAAACTTTTCAACTCAAACTTTTTACCAAACACTCAATTTTTAAACTCAACTTAACTTAACTCAAACTAAACTTAAAAATCTTAACTCAAACTTGTGAACTAAACAGACCCTAAGTTAAGAGGAAAAAATTATATTTAGACTAAATATAAAGGGTATTTTAGTACTTTTGCTTCCTGATATTTAATGCCCATCATACATTCAAAGAAATTCCTTTTCTTAGATCTTTCACCTTTTTTAAGAGCCATTAGTCCTCTTTTTCTTAGTAATCATTCACCCTCAGGAAGTAAAAAAAAAAAAGTTGAGGGTCTGATAATTTAAAGAACAATTGATTTATTATCATTTAGAAAAGGAATAATTTTTAAAATGATATTTGAATAGATACTGTAAATAGTTATTTGAAAAAATGAGTTTCTAAACTCTTATAGCTTGTTTGGTTCACAAGTTAAATCAATATTTTCAAATTTTTTTTGTCTTTTTTCTAAAAAATTTTTGTCTTTTTTCCAAAAAGTTTTTTATCTTTTCTGAAAATTCAAAAAATTTACTATTGAAACTTAAAAATTTCAACTCAAACTCATGAACCAAACGAACCCTTAATATATTTTAATAAAGTGTATGGATTTTGATTTGTTTCTTTCTTCGTTACAAACACATGAAAAAAAATCACCTTGATTAGAAATGAAATTACAAAAAACTATAACATTTTAAAACTTGATACATAATTAAAAAAACTTTTAAATCAGAAATATACAGTGTAAAATAGGTTTGAAATGAAATAAAAGAATGAAAATTAGTATGATTTATAAATGAGTTCATTTTCATATGTAATTTCAGGTTACGAAACATTCTTTGAAAATAAAACGAATCGCATACATGAACCAAACGGGCCCAGACCTTTGATAGGTTTTTTTTTTTATTTTTTATTTTTTTATTTTATATAAAGTTTCTGTGACTTTTCTCTACACCATGTGTATTGCAATTCATTAAACAAAGTTCAAAATTTTGTTGAAGAATTTAAACAAAGATGAAATTAATGTAATGTAATATCAAATTTTTTTTTGCAAACATAACATTCAAAGTGTTTTTCAACGCAAAAAAAAAAATTTTTTTTTGAGAAATATTTGACATCATCTAAAATGATATATATATATATATATTTTTAAATAATCAAGTGTTTTCTTAAAAAAAAACTAACATAAAATAAACAATTCGTAATTATTTAATTTAGTAATTGCATACGTCAAAAGTCATTTTTTTTATTTACGTCTATGTACAAAATGAAATGTAAATATTAAAAAAAATAAATGAAATTGTGAAAAAAAAACCCATTTTATTTATTTATTTATTTGCTAGAAAACTCGTTTAATAGCAAATAGAGGCCAAACAAATCTGTAAAGAAACATTAAAAAAAAAAAAAAAATCTGTAAAGAAAAAAAAAAAAACGTTAAAGATTACTTTTATAATCTTTTGCGGGAGAAAAACTTTTTAAACAAAAAGGAACCCAATTTAAAGAGAAAAAGTGAAAGTTGAAATATGGCTCGGAGGGAAAAAAAAAAAATAAAAGTGAGCCTACATGTAGGGCCCACATCAGATTGATATGATGGTCAACCATGTGACACCAGGTTAGAAGTTGGAACCCTATGTAGGGCTCACATCATAACGATTTGATGCTCTGTCATGTGACATCAAGTTGGAACCCACTCGGTTATTTAGGATTGTTGAAATATAGTGCCTTCCCTTGACTTCATTTCCCCTTCGGCAATCATATTCATTTTTAATCCAAGAAATATTTTGAATGATAACCTTTTTTTTTATTTTTATTTTATTTTTCTTTTTAATTCATATAATAAAACACATTTAGGATTTGTTTGATTTACAAGCTCAAATTAATCATTTCAAACATTTTTGTCTTTTTTTCAAAAAATTTTTGTTTTTTCTCAAAATTTTTTTATCTTTTCTGAAAATTTAAAAAA
>BKCH01001668.1:0-27031 GCA_008635985.1 Ficus erecta
AATGCCCCCACATTCCCAGTGGGCCCTGTTTCCTTATTTCCACTTTCGTTCTCTCTCTCTCTCCCCCATCCCACACCCCCCTCCTCGCCCCACCCCCCCCCCCCCCCCCCCCCCCCCCCCCATTTTTTTTTTGGTGCAATCATAAGAATTCAACAGCACCAACCACAATTTCCATTTTCCACCCACTGAGTTTGAATCGACATTTAAATCCTAGTGAGTTGGTTAGTAAATCTTATCACCAAAGTAATTTTCTACTTTCAACTTTTCCATTACAATCTAGATGTATTTGACAACCTCAACCCTAATTTCATTGCGTCAGGTTTCAATCCACAACCGATTCCAAGAAATTTCTTATATATTTGCAATTTTGTTCTCTAAATTTGTTTTTTGTCATTTTGATTTAGAAATGGATCGTTGACATATTTTCTTTTGTGAGTTTTCATCTTTTCTTTCTGATTTAGGGATCAACACTTTCGCAAAAATGGTAAATGAGGTATGAGAACTTGGCAGATTTCTTTTTCCATTGGGTTTCTTATTTCAGGCTTCAAATCTTATATTTATGTTTCCTCTTTTATTATTATTATTATCATTATTATTATTATTCTTCCTCTTCTTGTGATTATTATTGAGTTGAATTTTTCGTTCATTGCGTCATTAACAGATTTTAAAACAGGGCGATCCATGAACGATTTTCGGGCTAATTAGCTTTAAAATTTGATCTCTATATCTTTTCTCCTTTTTTTTTTGTTTTTTTTTTGTGAGAGAGAGAAATCTGTCTTTTCTCCTTTATTATACCTTTTTATATTACTCGATTTTTGAATCATTGGATATTGGTGTGTGAAGAGTCTGTAATTTTTAACAGATATTCGTGTACTCGAATTTCAAGGAGTAGGGGATGCGGGTATTAGGTAAGTTCTATTTAACAGAGCAAATGCACTATTTCTTAAGCATCATGATATCTGTTATCCTTTTCTTCTCAAAATTATGAGCAACTATTTTTCACTTTTGTGAAATGACCGTAAGGTTTTGGATTTTCATGACTGAAAATACAAAAAATGGTCACTTTAAAATAAAGTTGATCCTAGTTAGAGTTTGAAGTGAAATGAGCAAAGCAGCACTATGGAAAGTGGTAGAATTGATAAAAGCTAAGCCAGTAAGTACAAGATTTTTCATTCAAGATCTGTCTTACTCGATCATTTTTTTTTTTGTTATGTTTTATTGTTGCTCATTTTCAATTCAATTTATTGTTTGCTTGTTACACTATTGCATTGTTTCTGCTACTTGTTAAGAAAATTCCATCCAAAATGGGTAATTGTTTGTCTTTGTTCCACTATTTATTTATTTTTTGGATTCTCATTTAATTGTGTTTTATATCAATTTACTAATGAATTTATCTTTATTTTCACAGGTCTGAAAGTTTCAGTTCAATGTACAAATGATGAAGCTGTAAGAAATTCGCAGGTATGAAATTTTCAGGTCTGCTTCCACTTTCTGTTGTGTAGGTATACATGTTTCCTCTGTATATATCTGTTTTTTGATTGTGGTGGACTAATGTGATTTGCATTTTCAAACTTCTTGTTGCCCAGTTGCTGTTGTTTTGTTCTTTGGCATTTTGTCCTTTCTTACTTTTAAATATGATAAGATAGTAGTTAGTAACTATATAAGAAGAATATAACATGTGAGGTTAGTCCAGTTTTGAATCATTGTAATTTACTGAAGTGTATTTACCTCTTAACATTAACTATGAACTTCTTTTAACAATTGAACCAAGTTTTCAATGCTCACTTTTTGTAGGACTATTTTGTTGCAGCACTATTTGATGTCCTTTTTTATTCTTTTGTGTTTAGTTGAGGTTGAAAGATGTACTAAGGTAATAAAGTTTACAACCTTTGTTTCTATTGACACTGGTTAGAAATTATGATAGCCTAGTGGGTACAATACAACTGCTTAGAAAAAACCATGTTTTTCAATTTTTTTGTAGGAAAATTTACATAACATGTACAGTATGATAGTAATACAAATTATTTTGATCATGTATTTATGTCGTTTGCTATGTCTTATTTCAGGAACTTTGGAGGCTTTACAATTTGGAGTACATATTAAATTTTTGTCTATCCGAACATTGTTCAAGTGTTGTTTTCAGCATTAGCCCAGATTGGATTCAAATCTTAGCCGGTTTTACTTTTTGAATTTAGATTTCCTTATCGTAAACCAATATTTATCAATTGTAATTGGTTTTATTTTTTATGAGTCGATGTATTAGATTTCGTAACTAGATTTTGTAACTGTTGATTATATAATAAAATTTCATTTTGTTTTTGCTTGTTTATTTGAATATGTCAAATTATTGTTATTGTATTATATAAATTATATGAGTACTATCATAATGAGACATGTAGTAATGAAAAAAGTTTACGTACCTCATCTCTTAAATGATAATGCCTTTTCTGTAATCAAATTGTATTTTATAGGACCAACATCACGCTATCTAAAGTTTCTAATAGTACCGGAAATCTGCTATAGAAATAGTAAACATAGCGTCAATAAAATGCTATGTTAGGCTTTTACTTTTAATAACATGGGCTAATATAGCATTCGGTAAAATGCTATCGAATTGTTCCCATAGCGTTTTTTTGGTGCTATGGAAGGCTGCTTTTGTTGTAGTGCGTCATCTCATACTGTTTTTAATGGCATACTAGTTTCCAAAAACTATCATGATCCTCGGCTCGTCTTCAAAATTAAATAATAAAGCTTGCACACACACACACATATATATATAATAATAATCATTGAGAGAATATATGTGTATGTATATTTATACATGTCTCTCATACATGTTGTTGTGGTGCTCCATAGCTTGTGATAAATGAAGGGTTGTCGAGTTTGATCAATAACTTCTCTGGTATGAAATCATAGCAAGTTTCAAATTTTGCACCGCTTATAATGGGGCTACTGACAACAAATCTTTGCAAAAGGTTAAAATGCATACGCATAGAGAATGAGCTATAAACTAATCACTTGGTCCAATTCCATAGGTAATTATTACACTAACATAATAAGATTTAAAACAAATTAATGAGAATCTTACATTGTGATAATAAAATGGTGTCATCTTATATGTTGTTTGGATAACAGTTTGAATTGTAATTTTCTCTCATGAAAATTTGAATTTATGTCCACTATTAGTTTATTCACGCCAAAAACTACATTTGCTAGTTGTTTTAATTACCATAGTTTCCCTGAGATTATTTGTATTCCGGCCATAGATTAGTTGTCTGTGTTCTTTCCACCACCAATGTAACTCCGAGGAATGAAATTAAATAAGAAACTTGAAAAGTAATGGGCCTTGGCCTAATTTAGCGAATGAATTAAGCAAATAAGCATTTGAGAACTACTTTTTATTTTTTTAACAATAGAAAAATAGATCAGTAACGAAGTATGAGGTATTGAAAGAGCATCAAGTAAAAATTGAAATAAAATGAAATGAAAAGGTTTAGCATGCGTTTGAATTGTTGGTTCACACCTAAGTTTTTTATGGTAATTTTTGTCTTTATTTCTGAAAAGTCAACAAAAAATATAAATAGTTTTTAAAAAGTAAACCAACTTAAATATAAAACCTTCATCTCAAACCCGTACTGATTCAAACGAAGCCTTAGAAAGAGTAGTCCTTGAAAAATGAATAATCTCCTTCAGCGAGCTCTACTCACTTTGTTTTCTTAATTTTTGTTTTATTATTTATGCACTTGTACTATCTCTTTTCCCCTTCAAGTGCAAAAGTTGTAATTGAATAGGATCCGTTTTGTAAACCATGGGGGATAGAGAAAGAACCCAATATGTAAGGTTAAAATCAAGTATCTGTAAACAGAGATGACAAAAGTAATTCAAAATGAAAGAAAAAGGAGAACCATGTTTCACAGACACAAGGTTTTCTACAGCTTGGAAAATATTAGGTTATGGAGAGATATTTCATCCGACGGTGAACGAGCCGTATCTATAAGAAGGGGGCAAAGAGTGGCGGCTTTCCTAGCCATAGGCACCGGAGTGAGGCGTGGATTCGAAGTAGCGCGCAAAGCAGAAGGCTGTCACTAGACGCAAATGCAAATCAAAGTTTTGGAGAATGTGAAGTTCCATTTCCTCGAGTTCATGTCGCTTAACAACTTTATATGATCCGGTGTTGTTTATTGTCTTAAAAAGTTGATTACCGGCCTTTGGAACTCTAACTCTAGTTGGACTTTGGAGTTTTTTTAATTGGAAATGAGTGAACGTTTTGAAATGTGTGTTTAGTTGAAATGTAAATTGAAATTAAATTGGTATATTTACATAGTGTAAACATTTAAAATGTATTAGAAAAAATGATAATATAGATTTTATTCCATTTCTTTTGTCATTGTGTGTATTTTGACATAAGAATCATCTCACTTAGATTTTTGAAAATATATATATGACCTTCTAAAGTTTTCTGAAAATGAAAAAGAGAGAAAAGAGTTGTGAACTTGAAATTGAGTTAGAGAAACAAATGGCTTTTGAAAAACAAAAAACAAAAAACCTCGAGTTTGAGTACCAAACACACCCTTAGTATACCTCCACTCACACCCTTAGTATACCTCTTTCAACATGGACAAGGAGTATTTGAAGTACCTCTCATTATCTTGGTTTTCTTCGATAAATTCAAACGCTTCATATTTTTACTTAATTTACTTGACGAGCTAAGAGAAAGAAAGCGTTTTGTCTCCAAACAGAAGGAAAGAAAATAGACTGAAACAAGTAAAAAAAAAATTGGAGCTCTGATTTCTATAAAATTTTAGTTTTAACCATCTTCTTTGCTAGGAAGTTGTTTTATAATGGCTAATTAACAACATAATGTTATTGTGCTTGGTGAACTTGGCTTGGTGATATTCAGTGATCTGGTCTTGCTTGGACATGCGTGTGTGTTGTTGATGTCGTAATCTGCTCCGACCGCAAAGTACCACTTCCGACCACACTCAGTGGCGTGAAGGCAGTTCCCGTCTTCTCGGAGACGAGTCCAGTAGCCCGACATCTGCCGACCAGGAATATTAGCCGACCACATCCCATAGTCTCACTGGAACAAGTTGTATACTCAGGCAGAGTTGGGCTCCGAGCACCCGAACCTGAGCAGTAGACTCCAGACTGACAGAGGTCTTCTGAGCCCGCATTCCACCTCACCTCACAGCTGACGCCAGTCTTGTCCCTGTACCTATCAACTACAGGCGCCACCCACCTACTTCTGCAGCACATCCCATCACCACCCATCGCCACCTACTCTGGCAGGACCTGCCCTTGCAGGCGCCGGCGACAGCCACCCTTCTGTCCTCTGCGTCGGGTCAAGTCCCACATGGCACCAATTCATTGGGCCAGTAGCCCCTGCAGGCCTAAACCCTAGCCACCCATCGGGTGCCCTAGGTAGCTGACCCGACCGGGTTGCCCCGAGCACCCGGACCCAGGGAGGACGCCTATAAATAGAGAAAAAGCTCACAAATTCATGTATGGTCATTTTTCCTTGCCAAAGCTCTGCCTCTCCCATCGCTCATCAGTATCCTTGCTGACTTAAGCATCGGAGTGCCCACGGCAGACACCACACCGGTGTCCCCATCATTCCGAGGTGCTTCCATTTTTGCAGGTGATCGACGACGGAGTGACTAGCCAGTCCTGATCGGATTGCCCGACCGTCTTGGGTGTTGCTGCCGGAGTCATATTCGGCATCAACATTTTGGCGCTAGAAGGAGGGCCCCGCGCCTTTTCAGCAATCTTAACCTTTTACCACCCGCGCTTCCCGAGCGCCCGACCGCTCTAGCCATGGCCGAGCAAGACAATCAGGATTTCCAGGACATCGATAACCCGGCTCCTACCGGTTTGCAGGGCACCCAAAGGACCCAGCGTGGAAGAAGAGCCCGGGCACAGCGAAGGCCCACCCAGACAGAGATCCTCACCGTGAACGTCAGAGACCTAACCGAGCTAGTCAGGGCACTGGTGGATACACGCAGGGACGCGAACGTTGTTCAGTTCCCCGAGGAACCGCCCGAAGCGGCCTAGTCCACGCCAAGTAGGCCTCCCAGGTCAGGGAGCCGACAACGTAACCCTTCACCTACGGGCGACTAGGGGGAGCAATCGGAGGCACCGCGAGAGCCTGGGGCGGCAGCCGCAGGAGAGGGCAGAACCGAGTAGGGTGCGGTCAAGGAGCCGTCACTCCCAGGCTACCCGCAAAGGAACAGCCGAGCCACTAGTAGTGACCGACGGTAATCCGGACAACCGCAGAAGAGAAACCGTGAATGTCCGGGGGAGCACAACCTCTGTTTTCGATCGCCTGGGAAGGCCGGGAGTCAATCGATGCATAGGCCGAGAACGCTCTGTCGACAAGCCTGCGAAGGACGAGGACTACAACCAGAATAGGCTGGACCAGCTCCAGTAGCAGCTTGACCAGCTTGTGGGCCAGCAGTACGGGATGGACCAGTTTGGAGCAGTGGACCCGTCCTTTACTCCGGGTATCATGGCATCTCTATATCCGGCCAGGTTCAAAATGCCATCCGTGGCCTCTTACGATGGTTCCACGGATGCGAACGAGCACATAAAGAATTACCAGGCCCACATGCTGATCCAGAACGCCAATGAGGTTGCCCTATGCAAATCGTTCTGCCTAACCTTAACCGGAGCTGCTCGCCAGTGGTATCGGAGACCAGCTCCCGGGTCGATCGGCTACTTTAAACAGCTGGCTGACGCCTTCGCAGCCGCATTCCTAAGCTCGAAGGCCAGGAAGCTAAGAGCATCCCACCTATTCGGCGTCAAACAAGGAGAGTCAGAGGCGCAGAAAGAGTATCTCGAGCGCTTCGACAGAGCCGTCGTGCAAGTCGAAAGCTGCACCGACAACACCTTGATGTAGGCCTTCGGAGAAGGCATCAAGGACATGCGCCTCGTCTGGACGCTCGCCTATGACAGGCCACCCACCTTCGCACAACTGAGGGGGATCGCTTGGAGGCACACCGAAGCTGACGAGTACGTCAGAGAACGTGGGCTCGTAGCCCGAGAACAACCTCGGCTTCCCGGAAGGAAGTCGAATAAAAACCAAACCGACCAGGGCCGACAAGATAAAGGGAAGGCCGTGGTCGTGGACAACCGGACTGGGTCCAACCCCAGCCCGAGGACACCAGTGGGGAGATTCCAGCAGTACATCCCGCTGGTGACGACCATCGAGGATGTCCTCAACCAGGTGACTGGTCGGGGACTGCTTCAAGACCCATCGCCACTCCGAGCAGACCACGCACGGAGAAACCAGAATAAGTACTGTAACTTCCACAAGGACGTGGGTCATGACACAAAAGACTGCATACAGCTCCGAGACCAAATCGAGCTGCTAATCCAAGATGGCCACTTGTGGGAGTTCGTGGAAAGAATAATCACCCCGGTGGGGCCGAGCAGACCTTCGCAGACCGCTCACCAGAATCCGAGACCGGGTGATCGAACTGACGGGCCGGAGCAGGAGCATATAGTCCACACCATCTTTGGTGGAACGGCTACTGGGGACACTGCCAGTAGCCGGAGGAGTTACGCCCGCGAGGCTCGGCGGTTCGCTCGCAGGGAGTATATCAACATGGCGGAGCATATCTCCAAGATATGCCGTCAGGACAGTGCCCCGATAACCTTCATGGATGACGAGGCGGACCGGCTACTCCACCCCTATAACGACGCACTGATCGGGAAGATCCGACTAGCCGACAACGTCATCTGTCACGTCCTGATCGACAACGGGAGTTCAGCCGATATCATGTTCATGGACGCGTTCTCGAGACTCAGGATCGAGGGTGGAGTGCTCACACCCGCCCATACCCATCTATACGGGTTCTCTGGAGAGTGTGTCCGAGCAACCGGCACTGTGAGCCTCCCGGTCACGATCGGGGATGGCCTAGAGAGGGTGACCCGGATGGTGGAGTTTATCGTTGTAGACCGGCCGTCTGTTTACAACGACATCCTGGGGAGGCCGACCCTCAACGCGATAAAGTCGGTGGTCTCCACCTACCACCTAGCGATGAAGTTCCCCACCGAAGGTGGAGTCGGCTTGTTCCGGGGAAACCAGGAGAGTGCGAGGAAATGCTACATGGAGGCGGTCAACAAAGTGTACCGAAAGGCCCCCGCCCCAATCACTATGGCCGCCATCTTCACGGTGGACGAAGTCGAAGCCCCAAGCGGAGAAGTCACACGCTTGAGTGACTTGGACCCCAGGATACCCGAGGAGGAGATCCGAGCACATCCGGTAGAGGACCTAGTCCCCTACCAGCTGGACACCGAGTATCCGAAGAGGACGGTGATACTCAGCTCGAGGCTCAACCCGGGAACCCGAGCAGCACTCGAGGGATTCCTTCGGGAACACAAGGACGTTTTCGCTTGGTCACACGAGGATATGCCCGGAATCGACCCGGCTATGATGTGCCACCAGCTGAGTGTCAACCCAAGACGCAAACCCGTGATCCAGAAGATGAGAGATTTCAACCCGGAGAGGTATGCGGCCATCAACGAGGAGGTGAAGAAGCTGCTCGCGGCAGGTTTCATCCGGGAGGTCACCTACCCGGAATGGCTGGCCAACGTAGTCCTGGTCAAAAAGAACACCGGGAAGTAGCGAGTCTGCATAGACTACACGGACCTCAACAAGGCATGCCCGAAGGACTGTTTCCCACTTCCCCGAATCGACCAACTAGTAGACGTGATGGCCGGGCACGAGTTACTCAGCTTCATGGATGCATACTCGGGGTACAACCAGATACCCCTTAGCAAATCCGACCAGGTTAAGACGGCGTTCACCACCGACCAGGGTCTGTACCAGGTCATGCCGTTCGGCCTCAAGAACGCCGGGGCGACCTACCAACGGTTGATGAACAAATGTTCGCCCCGCTCATCGGAAGGTCTATGGAGGTGTACGTGGATGACATGTTGGTGAAAAGCCGGCACGCGGGCAACCACATCAAGGACCTCCGAGACTGCTTCGAAACCCTGTGGCAGTACAGGATGAAGCTCAACCCAGCCAAGTGCGCGTTCGGGGTGGAATCGGGGAAGTTCCTCGGGTTCATGGTGAACCATCGGGGGATCGAGATCAACCCCACTAAGGCCCAGGCCGTCGTCGACCTACAACCACCCCGGACGACCAAGGAGGTACAAAGGCTAACTGGAATAATTGCAACCCTTTCCCGGTTCGTGTCCAGGTCTACCGACAAGTGCTTCCCCTTCTTCCAAGCGCTCAAAGGCCAAGGCAAGATTAGCTGGGATGATAGGTGCGCGGAAGCCTTCGAATGCCTAAAGGAGTACCTAGCGAGCCCGCCGCTGCTGTTAAAACCACTCCCCATGGAGGTACTGCACGTCTACCTCGCGGTCTCCGACAAGGCTGTCAGCTCCATCCTGATCCAAGAAGACGACAAGGTGCAATACCCCGTCTACTACAGCAGCAAGGCGTTCCAAGGAGCAGAGGGGAGGTACACCCCTCTGGAAAAGTTGGCCCTGGCGTTGGTTTCATCGGCCCGCAAGCTGAGGCCCTACTTCCAGGGTCACCCGATCCGTGTCCGGACCAGCTACCCACTCCGTCAAGTTCTCCAGAACCCCGAGTTGTCGAGACGGATCGCAAAGTGGGCTATCAAGCTTGGAGAGTTCGACATCGAGTACATTCCACGCACCGCGGTCAAGGCGCAAGCGTTAGCCGACTTCGTGGCCGAATTCACGGGCGCTCCCGAACCGACTCTGGAATTCTCAGAGAAGGCGGTCGATGCACCCGGGGAAAATAGCCTACCGGCTTGTAACCCGAGTAGCCAGAGGTGGAAGCTATTCGTTGACGGATCCTCAAACTCGGGGGGCTCCGGGGCAGGGCTTGTCCTGGTATTGCCAGACTCAGCTTAGCCCGAGAGCTCGGAGTACAAGACATCGAGGCGTTCAGCAACTCGATGCTCATTGTTAATCAGGTGATCGGGGAGTTCCAGGCAAAGGAGGAGAGAATGACTAAGTACTTAGAGAAGGTGAAAATCCTTCTCGGTCAATTCAAGAGCCATGTTGTTACCCAAAACTGCGTTCAGAGAACATTGAGGCTGATGCCCTCGCTCGGCTCGCCTTGAGGAATGACCTAGACGGTCTCGTCTTGTTCCCCATTGAACGGCTAGACCAGCCGAGCATCGAGCGAGAAGAGCAAGTCCTCTGTTCCGAGAACGTCACTACTTGGATGGAGCCGATTGTTCGCTACCTCACCGAGTCCCAGCTACCCGAGAACCAAGAAGAGGCTCGGAGAGTCAATAACACCTCGACAAGGTACATACTTATTAATGGAAAACTGTACCGCCGAGAATACTTTGCTCCCTACCAACGCTGCGTCGGCCCGACTGAAGCCGAGTACCTAATGAAGGAGATACACAGTGGGGTGTGCGGGAACCATTCCGGGGGGAGAGCCCTATCCTTCAAGTGCCTCCGACAGGGGTACTATTGGCCGATCATGGGCAAGGATGCGATGGATTTCACTCAGAAATGTCTCAAGTGCCAACAGTTTGCCAAGACGATCAAGTCTCACCCCGAGAAGCTTACCTCGGTAGTGTGCGCTTGGCCGTTCGCCAAATGGGCCCTCGACCTGAACGGACCACTACCTATGGCCCGGTTACAACTTCGATATTGCCTTGTAGCGATAGACTATCTTACGAAGTGGGTCGAAGTGGAGTCCTTGGCCCAACAAACAGAGGCAAAGTGCACGGGTTTCTTGTGGAAGAACATAATTTGCCGATTTGGGCTCCCCCACACCGTGGTCACGGATAACGGGAAACAGTTCGATAATCCCAAGTTCATCGCGCTCTGCGAACAGTTCGGGATTAAGAAAGTGTTCTCATCTCCCGGGCACCCCCAGAGCAACGGGCAGGTAGAGGCCGCCAACAAGACGATCAAGAAAAACTTGAAAAAGAACCTTGAAAGGCACAAGGGGGCTTGGATCGACGAACTACCTCGGGTACTATGGGCCTACCGAACAACAAAGCGCACTGCAACCGGGGAAACCCCATTCGCAATGGCATTCGGGGTAGAGGCTGTCATCCCGGCTGAGGTAGGGTTGCCGAGCCTCCGAGTAGAGAATTACGATGAAGAGGACAACGCCGAGCAGATGCTGCCCGAGCTTGACCTAATCGAAGAACGGCGCGAACAAGCACTAATCCGAACAGCTGCACGGAACCAAGTCGTAGCCAGGTACTACGACAAGAGATTCCGTCCCCGAATCTTCAGAGTAGGGGATGTGTTGGTCCAATAACCCGGGCTCGGCTCGTTCAGTCCAAAATGGGACGGACCTTACACGATCACAGAGATAGTCCGGCCGGGAACGTATTGCCTAGCCGACCAGGATAGCAGATTGC
This sequence comes from Ficus erecta, assembly GCA_008635985.1. NCBI lineage: Eukaryota > Viridiplantae > Streptophyta > Magnoliopsida > Rosales > Moraceae > Ficus > Ficus erecta. The sequence goes on from BKCH01001668.1 coordinate 11,373, forward strand.
TCGGACATCCATGGAAGGCCGATCACTTGAAGCGTTTTTGTCAGTAGTTTTGTAAAAACAATGTAAGTGCTGGGCTAATATATACAATGGCGTTTTCTCGGAATTCAGTGTATGATGATTATTTTTTACCCTTAGTTGTAAAATCTACCCATGCAGACTCAAACTCCTGTGGTTCCCGGACCACGGAGTTAGGTCCTATGACCTGATACCGATCAGAATTGGACGTGCCCGACCAGGACCCAAGATAAGATCTGCCCACGCAGACTCGAACACCTGTAGTTCCCAGAGCACGAACTCAGGTCTTATGACCGTGCACCGACCAGAATCGGATGCGCCCGACCAGGGCCCAAGATAGACTAAACTACCTTAACCCGACCATGGTTGGACTTGGATCAACTTTAGGTTCACCCAGACCAACCAGGGGGGGAGGGAGTACTCGGACAGAACTACACTTGGCAAAATAATAAAATTAATAAGCAGGTGAAGACAGTAAAAATGAAAGATTGTTCATTCAAAAATAAAAAAAATACATCGAGGCGGATGGTACAAGTTGGGCACCCTCGAACCCAAAAAAAAAAAGAAAGAGAGAGAGAGAAAAAACACACAAAAACAAGTAAAAGGGGGCTTCAGTCCAGCTGATCCGGGAAGACGAAGTCGCTCATGGACACGTCAAGTCGGGAGAGGTCGGCTGGTCATCAGCGGGCTGCTTGGGGGGGATAGGCTGCTCGGGGGCGACTGGCTGCTCAGGTAAATCGGGCGGCTCCGGGTCGTCGAGAACCACCACGTTCTCGGACAAAGGAGCAGCACCAGACACCTCACCCTCTTCTAACGCCTCCTCAGCGGCGGTCTCCTTGGACTCCTTAGGCACAAAAGACCAATCCACCCCGACCAGTGAGGGGTTGGTCGTGATAAATCCGGCCTTCATGTCCCGCATACCTTCCTGGTATTTGGTGACAAGGCGAGCCTTGAAGTCCTCGGACCGGAGATACTCCTCCACCGCTTGAGCTTGGGCGTCGTCGAGTGCGGCAGGAAGGGCGACCTCGAGATACCGCTTATGTTCGGCTTGGGAGGCTGCAAGCTCGTTCTCGGCTTTCTTCAGGGTAACCCCCATCTCCAACCGCAAAGTCTCCGCCTCCTCGACGTCCCGTTCAGCTTTTCGAGCTGAGTCCTCGGCAAACCTCAGCTTTTCCTCAGCCAGTTTTGCCCTCTCCTCGGCAGCCTTCGCTCTGTCCTCGGCATCCTTTCTGGCCTCCTCTGCCACACCCCTGCCGGCCTTTGCCTCCTTTTCCGACCTCCGGGCGCTCCTAACGTCTACCTCTGCGGACTTCAATTCGTCCGCCAACCGGTTCGTTTGACCCCTCGCCGCCGCACTCCCGGAGAAGAGGATACATACGGCCTGGCGATAAGTGTGTTAGAGAAGGCAATAAACACTTGCCTGTTTGGTAATAGGTTCGGTTTAAACTTTTTTTTGTCTTTTTCCTCAAAAGTTTTTGTCTTTTTCCCAAAAAGTTTTTTGTCTTTTCTGAAAAGTCAACAAAATTTACTATTTAAACTTATAAATCTTAACTCAAACTTACACACCAAACAGACCCTTACATTAATGAAACCAGAAAGGAGTACCATGGTCGTGCTTACCTCGATCAGCCTGGAGGTGGAGTCACCGATGGCGGCGATGTGATCGGAGTGCCTGGAGGCCTCGGCCACTTCAATACTTAGCTGGTCCGAGAATTTCGAAACCAGAACTTTGTGGACCGAGGACTCCAGACTGGACGGCCCGGACCGGGAGGGTGCGGCATCGCGAGGCCTCGGCTCATTCCGGCTACTCCTTGGCACTGGGGATGGAATCGCTGGCCGATCTTCCCGAGAATGGCTGGAGCAGGCTTCCTGGCAGCCGGCTGGCCGGTCCTCCTTGGGCCTGTCCTCCCTCGGCTTGTCCGGGCGCGCTTCCGGACGGCTCGATGATCGGCTAGTCTGCTGGACAGGGGGGCCGGCCATCCTGGCCGGAGCAGCCGGGGGCACCGCCACCCTGCTTAGCGGATCCGCCGACGTCCCCTCCTTGCCCTTGCCCTTTCCAATCCTGGCCATCTTCTACAGTCGGGCAAGCCTTTCGTCCGCGCTCGGGCGCTTGGTCCCACGACGCTCACGGTTAGCCATTGGTTCTGCAATAAAAAATACAAGTTCGTGAGTGCTCGGATAAACAGAGCCGAGAACGTACCTAAAGAAAAATAAAATGAACTTCGATCCGGAGGCCCCGGGCAAGGAAGAGTTCCCGGATCACCAGGTCCATATCCTCGTCGGCGACCTGAGGACCCCAAGTTCTCGGGGACAGATCGCCAGACGGAGATCCACAGACCGTGGCTTCCGGCACCCGCTGTGGAACTCCGAATCGATCGTGCTCGGTCGCGACGGCGGGGTGGCTTGTCTGAGAACGATAGTGGACGGCAGGCTCTGGCATGCGTGCGACCGTAACCCTTGGCGGGGAGGTCCTCAGCTGGTCGTCGGGACGGCCAGAAGTCGATGAAGAGCCGACCCAATGCTCCTTCAGGCTAGCCTCGGCTAGCAGCCTGTGCTGACTCCGTTCAGGGTTGGATAGCTCCCGGAGCGCGTCTATCTTTGCAAAAGTCAGCTCCGGGGCGTGTGGTGCCCGAGTCCACACGTAGCCCCTCCTGAAGGCTACGGGGACTCTCTCCGACGGGGGAAGCTCGAAATAGGAGAGGTGTTCGTGCAGCCACTGACCACTTGCGTAGAACCACAGGTGCTTGAACTGCTTATTGGAGTCTAGACACCCCATGATGAATGTCCCCTTGAAGCCCTGAAAGTAATAGAACCCCTTGGACGAGGGAGCCGTCTTCATCCGATAGAGGTTCTGGAATGCAGCGAATGGGAGCTTCTCGACGAACTTCGCTGACCACAGAATATAGCAGCTGACCAGGACGCGGTAGGCGTTCGCGTTCAACTGGGCCAGGGCGACGTTCAGCCTGGTTAGCGCCTGCCTTAGGAATGGGTGGAACGGGAGTCGAAGTCCCCGCTCGGAAGTACTCGGCTGATAGGGCGATGTAGCCGGAAGGTGGACGGGAAGGGAGGTCATTTGCTCCGGGCACCACCAAGTCCACATCATCGGGGATGCGGAATTCTCGACGGAGCGCAGCCAAGTACCTTTGCGTAACGGCGGACGTGTAGTAGTCCGTCGTGTACACTGGGCGATCGTCGGCCAGGCTTACCATCTCCGTGTCGGCCCTGCGATACACCTTGACGTCATTTATGCGCATCCCCCAACTACGAGGCCGTTGGCGGGCCTGGATCTGCTCCCCGGACGGATCAGTGCTCTCCGAGCCCTGGTCGTCTCCTCGGACAGATGTGCTAGCCTGGCTTGCCGTCCTCTCGGAAGCATCCCCACCCTCAGCCGTGAGGTCCACAACTGGAGCCGGTTGTGCCTGGGCAGCCCCGCCTAGCTCTTTGATAAATCGGCGGTCAGGGATAGTGCTCGGACCCGCTCGTAAAATCTTTTCCAATCGAGCGACGCCTGACTGTTCTTGGCTGATCAGTGTGACTGGGTCACTTGGAGAGGGAATGTCCGAGATTCCTGACAGATGGTCGGGTGTCCGGCCCCTCGGGCCCGTCACCTTTTCGACTGACGACGATGCCGTGCTCGAAGTCGAAGCGTGACGTCCACGCTCTCGGACAAGTTGAGGTTTTCGGAGTCTGATATATCACTCATTTTTGACAACTAAGAAATCTTGTTACCTTCTCGGAAGTTGTCGACGCTGGTCTACTAAGTCCTTCGCTCGGTTGTCCTCGGCGGTCTTCGGCAACTCTCGGCAGAAATTCAGTTTTTTCGCAAGCAATGGAAAAAATGAAGATCGTCCCCCGCTATTTATAGGCGAGGGTTGGTGAAAAATCCGGGCGCGTTTTTCAAGGCGACGATTTGGCTTCCCGCCAATTACCCCCCCTAGGTTCAAAATTCAAAGTTTGAAAGTTTGAAGTGTCGCTTTGCCTTGCCGCCTATCGTGGTACAACACGTGGCACCATCGACACGTGGCACCCGGATGTGCCTCTCAGAGGGCTTATGTTGTCCGAGAAGCCGACTACGTCCCGACTATGAGGATTAAGGTCGAGCAAAGAACGACCACGCGGGTACACGAAGCATCCCTGGCCACGTCACCAAGAGATGCTGGGGGCTTATGTTGATGTCGTAATCTGCTTCGACCACAAAGTACCACTTCCGACCACACTCGGCGGAGTGAAAGCAGTTCCCGTCTTCTCAGAGACGAGTCGAGTAGCCCGACATCGGCCGACCAGGAATATTAGCCGACCACATCCCATAGTCTCGCTGGAACGAGTTGTATACTCGGGCAGAATTGGGCTCCGAGCACCCGAACCTGAGCAGTAGACTCCAGACTGACAGAGGTCTTCTGGGCCCGCATTCCACCTCACCTCACAGCTGATGCCAGCCTTGTCCCTGTACCTATCAACTACAGGTGCCGCCCACCTACTTCTGCAGCACATCCCATCACCACCCACCGCCACCTACTCTGGCAGGACCTGCCCTTCCAGGCGCCGGCGACAGCCACCCTTCTGTCCCATGCGTCGGGTCAGGTCCCACATGGCGCCAATCCATTGGGCCAGTAGCCCCTGCAGGCCTAAACCCTAGCCACCCATCGGGTGCCCTAGGTAGCCGACCCGACCGGGTTGCCCCGAGCACCTGGACCCGAGGAGGACGCCTATAAATAGAGAAAAAGCTCACAAACTCAGGTATGGTCATTTTTCCTTGCCAAAGCTCTGCCTCTCCCCTCGTTTATCAGTATCCTTGCTGACTTAAGCATCGGAGTGCCCGCGGCAGACACCACACCGGTGTGCCTATCATTCCGAGGTGCTTCCATTTTTGCAGGTGATCGATGGCGGAGTGACTGGCCAGTCCCGACCGAATTGCCCGACCATCTTTGGTGTTGCTGCCGGAGTCTTATTCGGCATCAACATGTGTGTTATATGTACATTTGAGTCAAACTTGTCAAAGTTGAAAAAAAAAAAAAAAAAAAAAAAAAGAAGAAGAAAAAAAAAAAAGAAAAAAGAAAGAGCTGTCATGTTCAAGCCGTTTGCTCTTTCGCTCTTCACCTCTTGTATTAATTAACAAAAGAAGTGTTTCAAGAAAATAATAATAAAAATAATAATAATACAAAAAACAAAAAAACAAAAAACAAAAAACAAAGCAAAAGGGTCATTGTTCGCATAAAAATTGTCTCGTTTTGGCCCCTTAATGTCACTCAAATGCTTCTTTACAAGTTTTTTTATAATCACACACGCAACATGGCTTATATCATGGGTTTGTCTCATAGCAAGCGTCATTATAGGCCAGGTTAGAGAGCCCAAATCCGCTATGCATTTGACACAGGTCTGCCGGTAAAAAGTAAAGTAAAATATTGGATCAGGAGTATACTTAGCCCAAGAAAAGGTCGCTGAGCATGTGAAGTCCTTCTTTCGTGGTTCTCGCTGAACTTTTTTTTTTTTTTTTTTTTAATGACAAAAGAGGACCGACTCTTTGTAGTAGCATCAGTATAGTAGAGTTTAATTATGTTTTTGAGAAAATTGATTACAAAGAAACAATAAAAGAAAAACTTTTTTATGAGAAACATTTAAAAGTAAAAGATTTATTTTAAATAAAGGACAACACAATCAAGCATGTATTTATTCTTTAATTATAAGATCTAGAAAAAATTTGAACCAATTTTAGGAAAAAAAATATATATATATATATATATATATTGCAATAATTGAAAATGACAAGGTCATATCTGATTAAATTTTATTTTAAAAAATTTTGACTACAAATAGATGAATAGAGACATATTTAAGAAAAATTGGCTTTGAAAAAAAAAAGTAAACTATTAAAGTTGAAGTACTTTTAGCGGATGAAAAGAAAAAGAACTACATTTACAACTCACCAAAAGAAAACAAAATAAGACTTATGAAAAAAAAAAAAAACAAAAAAACAAAAAACAAAATAAGAGTCGAGTAACATTTGTTTTACAAAAACATTAACAAAAAAAAATTCAAATAAACCATTTAGGTTGATGTACTTTAAGCGGAAGGAAAAAAAAAAAAAAAAAAACCTTCAATTACGTACAAATCACCAAAAGAAAACAAAATAAGAGTCGAGTAACATTTAATTTACAAAAAAATTAATTAAAAAAACCAAATAAACTACTTTGAAGTAATTCCAGGCTTCTCATTCCCTAGATAAATATGAATTATTTCAGGCCTTATATATATGTGTATATGTATATAGATAAACTATATAGAGAGATGTATATTTTGTTATCCACTTCCAGTTTTTCTTAAAATGTTGTTTTTGTTTCTGCCACTAATGGGCATGTTTACCCATGCACATAGTGGTGTATTGGTTTGACACATGTGCACTTCCCATTATGTTCCTTTCCAATTTTTGAACAATTTGCATTGTTGTGTAAATAGCAACTTTAAACGATTATTACTTGTATGACACGCGCTTCACGTACAGGGTCGGTTCAAGTAATTTTGCGACCTAAAGCAAAAAATTTGTGGAGAGTTTTCTATAATAGAAATATCTTATTTGTAATGTAATTTTCACACATTCATTTTGGCAAAAGCCACATCAAAATGAAAATGTATGCAAAATAGTTAATAGCCCTAACGAGTGGATTTTTTCACTTCCAACTCTGTAATTCTCATTTTTTTATAATAAGAATTAGTTAAATTTTTAAAACTTATCTAAAAAAGTAAAAGATAGAATTAAAGCTTATATGATATTTAGTTAGATCTTTTTTTTTTTTTAAGATGTAAAGTATTAAAATAAATTTTTGTATTCAAACTTATTCAGTAAAATTTTTAGTATACAGTTCACCTTAAATAAATTTTATTAATTTAGAAGCATTCAAGAAGCATATTCCGATAGTTGTGGATTACTTATGGGTAGCAGAAGATGGACTCACTGTGCAAGTACGCAACGTAATTATAAATCCTATTGCATGAATTTGTTATTTAAATTTTTCAAAATTCATTGTGAAATCTGTGCAGAGTTTTGGTAGTCAGTCATGGGACTGCAGTCTTGCCGTCCAAGCCATTTCATTTAGCTCATTCTCATTAATCTAAATTTTGAGAAAACATTTCATTTTTAGTTCATTATGAAGATTTACATCTTCTTTACAATAAATTTTAAAAAAAATCATATTTTCCTTTTATATCATTTCCCTTAGCAATTTCATTTAATCAACTTTAGCCCTCTTTGATAAACATGTCTTAGATTCCTTTTTTTTTTTTTTTGGTTTCCTTTTTTTGTAATTTCTTTATTTGTTAATCTACATTCTTTATGAAGGGTAATGTTGACTTTATAATAACTCTTTTAGACGTTTATGTAAATAAAAGAAAAAACAGACATATTTCAAATCAAAACTTTCAATTTGAACATTTATGTAAATAACTCAAATATGTAAGGGTGGTTACATATGGTATTAGAGCTTATACTCAATCGGAAGTCTGGCCAACGGGGAAGTTGGACCCTAAACAGAATGGTGATTGTGACAATCATCTGTCTCTATAAGAAAAATGGTAAGCTGTACAGTCCTTCAATACTTGGGAATAGATACATATGATGTTTATAAGTAAAGAGATAACCTACTTATGGAGTGAGACATTTTTGGGGTTAAGCCTAAAAACAAAACCATGTGGGACATAAGACCCAAAGCGGTCGATATAATGCTAAAAGAATGCATTAGGTCGTTACAGTAATCTTCATTACTGATCATGGTGAGAAACAAATTTAATAATGATATTTAGTTGATTACTTAACAGCTTAATCAAATTAATTAAATATTAACAATTTGAGTTTCAAGTACATAGGTCGTATTAGTCTTATTAGTCCTCATGCTAGCTCCATACTGTCTCTTGATAGAATCATCGAACATTCATAGCATGCTCAAATTCAGCCGTAATGTCCCAGCGACATTATTGTAAAACCAGGCACTAATAATATTGGTGATCCGTTGAAAATCGCCTTCTATGATATCTAGGACACTTGGAGGCTAGTTTCCCTATAGCATTGTATAGTTATTATTTATTTATCAAATTGGTAAAAATAATCGTCAACGACATGGAAAATAGTATTTATTATTTAGAATAAATAGCTATAAGCTTTTATTTCAAATTTAGTAAATGGCTGCCCAAGTGTGGACTGTTCTTCGGCCTCCCTCTTGGGTCTTTATTCTCTCCCTTTAGAGTGTGTTTGATTGGAGGGAGAGATGGAGGGAGGGAGAGGGGTGGAGGGACAGAGGTGGAATGAGAGTCTAATTCCATCGTTTGGCTGGGAGAGGAGAGATGAAGGGAGAGAGTCTCCCTCTAGGCCCATCATTTTGCATCCTTCCAACTAATAGAAGGATACAAGCTCTCCCACCACTTTTTAATTTGAAAAGACTGTTATACCCATGTTTTGAATTAGTAAATCATTTTGTAGCTCTCCTTTCACTTTTTAGTTTGAAAATATTATTATACCTATGTTTTGAATTAGTAAAATATCTTACAAAATGATAATATAGTAATTAAATTTATAACTATCATCCATCATTTCAACTCTCTATCTCTCCTACCAAATAACACAAAGTATTTCCACAACCCTCTCCATCCTTTATATTCTCTATCCCTACAATTCTCTCCATCATTCTTCCTCTCCATCCTTCCAACCAAACATATAGAGAAAAGAAAACTATAGCCAACAAGATTAGAAGGAATCTTGATGAGATTGCCGATTGTATCGTTCATTGTACAATAGAATGGCAGTTATTGACCAACAGGTAATTAATATTTCTTTACTGATTATTTTATGTAACAAGTAAGTTAGATCTACCTCCTTAAATGGTAGTTATTTTGCTGCTCTGTTTTTCTTGGATGGAAGAATAGAGTCAGGTTGGGACTTCAATGAGATTTCCTCTGACAATGGTAGATAGATAAGCACCATGGAAGAAGGGAAAGACCTAAGGAGAGACCAGAAAAGGGAAAAAAATAATATAATATTAAAATAATGGAGAGAGAGAGAGAGAGATAGAGGGATCCTTCACGTGTTTTGTTGATTTGTTTTGACAATGAGGCCTTGTTTTACAAAAATAAAATAAAATTCTAAACATCTCCGATAATAGGGGATAGACTGAGTTTTGGCGTGATCTCCAATGCATACATTTGAATTAGATAACCTCCACCTAAGCTCCATGTCTAGGTTTTTTTTTTTTTTTTGGCCTAAAAAAAATTCTGGTGGTAATCCTGTCATTTCTCAGTTAAGGTATACCACGCAGGCAGAGAATTGATAGAAAATTTGAACCTCTGACTTATCGATTGGTGAGATTCTTAAAGTTGCATCCCATACCTACTCATCCACTCCTACATGGGCTAATCTCCATGTCTAGTTATTTACTTAAAATACGTTATGTTCATAAATTTGAACTTTGATTCAAAGTCAAATCTTTATAAGAAACACGTTTGATTCATAAATACTGAATAAAATTTTTTAATTATAACTCAACTCCTAGAAAACGTACTCCACTTTAATATTATTATATCATCTCTAGTATATGTATCCATGTTACTGCTATTGTCATGATAAATGTCTTCATTTAGTATGATATTATCAAGTTTTACGTTTATGTCCACGGTTTTACTCTAAAGCTAGCAAGTTACTAAGTCAAAAGCATTCAATAATTGAGTGCAAAACCAACTTATCAATGAACTTTTAGTGTGTAAATAATTTTGAAAGAAATTTATTGTAGTGCTTACACGACAAATTAAGTGAATACATCAATTGATAATACTCAGATGTTAAATATGACGTTGCCTATACCTTATGGTGACTTTACCATAAAGTTTAATATACGACAAATTTGAGAAAAAAAAATAGCACTTCATTAGAACATCTCCAATACAATGCTTGTGCCATTTTTAAATTTGGATATTTAGATGAAAAAAATCTCCCCAATGGATTGTTTACTTTGATGTTGAATTTGTCATATGATAAATTGTATAATTTTTTTTTCATAAGATATAGCCATCGCTAAATTTATTATTTGATTTTTATTAGTTATTGTCTTATTTTTTCTTGTAAGTATTACAATATATTCATTTTTTATTTATTTAAATACTAAAAAAATTCATTTTTAGAAGTTCCAAAAATATAATAAGAACAACAAAAAGTAGAAATACCATAATGCAATAGAATTTTGCCTATTTAATTTCAGAACTTCCAAATATACATCTCACTTTTTCTAGATTAAGTTGTCATGAAATTCAAACTTTAAAATTCCATAACTTTCTAAGTTCAAGTTGAAATAAGATGATTATTGTGCCTAAAAGTTCACAATGATGAGAGAAATGAAACAAAATCCATATTGTATATTCCTTTTCCAACAAATTTCAAATTCTTACACTATTTTCTACATCACTAGTTGTAAAAGCACATGTTTCATACATGCAGAATAAACAAACAAAGCAAAATGGAATAGACTAAAAAAAACTCCACATTACGTGACTGATGATTGGACTGTCATGTAATAACCATGAAGGGGAGAACCGAAAACCACTACTGATAAAATATTGGCACTTTTATTATTAAATATAGATAGTTCAATTCCGACCCATTCTTTCAAACGGCCCTTAGTATAGTATCTATACGTCCGAGTGGGTGCAAAGATAAAAGATTTTCTTGTTATCTTCAACATTATTGTTCCTGGTGGTTGTTGGCCGTCGATAGATATTATTGTTTCAGTTAGTTGGCCTTCTGTCATCTCATAATGGTTTTAATGGCATATTGGTTTCCAAAGACTATCATGATCCTCCTTTACCGCATTTCTATTTTCAGTTTTTTTTTTCTTTTTTTAATTATTATTATTATTATTATTTGTGTTTTCTAACAAAGGAATAATTTTGTGTTGAATTCCAACTTTCCTCTAATATATATACAAAACGTATCAATAATTAGTAACACAACCATCATTAATACTTCCATCAATAAATCTGATGAAACTGAATGAGAAAGACATACATTGAGATTTGATAATGAGAAAATTGATTGGATTCCTCGATAATCCTATAATCGAGCATATACAAAGCTCTTTAAAAGAAAAATCTACAATCGATAAAATATTTCAATGATCGCAAGATAATCACTCACAGCATAGAGTTTGCAATAATCTTCACCTAGTCATGATACTAACGAAACTAACAGACAGATACTGTCAGAGAACAATTTGAGCGGAACACACACAAAAATAAAAACAAGAGGTGGGGGAAACTTACCTCCTTTATACAAAACGAAAACAAAAATACAAAAACAAAGCACGAATATAAAAATAGCATTGTCAGTAAAATTCTCACCCCATGTGGAAACAATCACTCCGTTGACGCCGCAATTAAGACGAAATCCATTGAGCTTAATTAGAAGTAAGAGATCACCACACCAACCATCAGATCACCAATTCATCGCCGGAGTTGTGTCAAATATAAATATATTGTCATGACATAATAAGTTGGTTACGTTGAAATCTAATTAAACGACTAATGAAATTTTTACAAAGCTTGTTTATATCTAACAATTGATTTGAAAATTTTTTTTAATTTTCAAATCAGTTAAAAGCATATAAATATTGTCTTAACACCTCTACTTATAGTGTGAGCGGGTAGAATAATTAGGACCATTATTTAACAATTTAACAATCTCGACCTTACACATCTGTCGGTAAAGAATTCAAATCCTACATGTTTCCTAATCCTATGTGTCAATTTTGATGATGTAGTCTGCGCCAAATTCGGTTGTGCTTTTCTCCTTCTGCTATGCTTTCGGTATCTACTTTTTAATTTTTCTTTTGCATTATCACAATTCGGGTACATCATTTTGCAGCAATTTTCATTTCTAGTTTACTCATTATTACGAATATTTTGGTAATTATCGTGTAACATAACTTACATACTAGTCCGGTCAACCGGTTAAGCATAGAATGGAACATGACTTCCACTGCTATGCTTTACCATGTAGTTTTTAGTTGTATTAAAGCTATGCAACATTCCGAAACATAAAATATATAGCCCAACATTATGAGAGCATGATTACCACCTAAATCGAAAAACACATGCATATCATAACTATTGTCAGGGACAAAGCCACCTATGGTCGGGTGGGGGCTTGCATCCTTAGTGAACTTTTCCATTTAACAATTTTATCTTTACAAACTTTACATTTTCCTCACTCTGCCCCTATTAAAAATTGATTATCTATATAGACTCTCATAAAAGCCTTGTCCTTTAGTGTATGCCACGAGTAAAAAAATTAGTTTGGCTCCGCCGCTGATGTTATGTTAATATAGAACATCAGATTCACATGGCTTTTCTCTCAAAAATGAAGAATTGAATATAGTCATCTGACCACTAAATAATACAAGACGTGGGAACCTACAGGCTAAAAGAAGATCTCAAGTTAAGTAATCAGGAAAATAATAACCGATTGTAAATAGAAATTTAACGCTAGAGCAATTTCATAAGTAACCATGCAACAATCACAAGCAAATGCTGTGGAATTACTAAACATAAGCAACAGAATTTATAGAGGTTTGCGGGAATTTGAGCTACTTTCTCTGGAGCTTTCAACTAGGTGTCAGAATCGGGTTACAAGATGATTTAGGCACAATAAGTTGCAATTGTGGCAAAATTAATAGTTGTCGCCCCTCTTCTTAGAAAGAAGTGGCAATTTTTGGGAACACTCTACATTCCATCAAAAGTCCACGGAAATCGAACTCCTGCGTTGGAAAATGTTAAATCTTTCCAACTTAAACTACAACCATTGGTACGATGTTCGATCATGACTATTTCCAGACCCGGATTTTAAGGGAGATGAAGTCTAACTCTAATAGTATCTTACAGACATTCGTTCTGTATGTGTTTAAATTAGCCATTCTAATTAGTCAGCATGCATGCCTTATTATACCAGCTGTAAATTAAAGAGTATTATCAGAGTCTCGATTATAGGTCCATTTATCACCGAGCTAGCTTCACAAACCTCTAGAGTAATCAATGAAATATTCTTGGATGCATTTATGGTATTCTAATATCGGGTGTCGTGCTAAAGTAATCTTTGGAACACTAGATAGCATGTATTCATTTGATAATGATATTTTACTGTCAAATATGAATTGACATAAATATTTATTATCTGCTATAATAAGTCTTATGAAATGATTATTTGTTTTAAGTATTAATTAAGTAATTATGTTTCTTGTGGAAAAATATTATTTTCATTATTAAAATCAGTTATATAGTAATTCAAGTATAAAATAAGTTCCTTAACCGCAAAAGTGTTGGTCTCTACTGATCAGAGAAAATTGTATCGAGTAATAAAAAGTTGACATGTGGGCCCTTCCTACTTGCTAGAGGGGGTGTGCACTATTGACTCTGCATTGGGAGTGGGCGTAGATGATAACTTAAACAAAACAAAAAAAAAAAAAGATTGTAATTTTCCTTTTCTGCACATGAGTGAGGATTGAGGAAGAGAAAGAGTGGCAGAAAGAGAGTAAAGAAGAAAGAGAGTGGGGATTTGAATATTTTAAATTTTAAATTTTAGAGTGGGATGGAAGAGGCATGGAGGGAATTTAAGGGGGGGAGAGTTTTTTGGATGAGAAAACAATAGAGTACTTGAAATTATAGAAAAAGGGAAGAAAGGGTTCAAAATATTTAGTACAAAAAGAGTGGAAAATAGTCCACCTTTTTTTTCTCAAAAATTTTCAATCGTTTCATGAAAAATCATCATCTTTTCCTAATATTATACGATGGTTTTCAAAACCATTATCAAATTCACGCATTCCATGACTATTCTCATCAACAAGTCGGTTGTCATGTTTTTACGCTGGGTTTAGACCATGGATTTTTAAAAAACTAAAGATTAATGGTCCGTTTGGTGAAACGGTTTGAGTTGAAATTTTTAAGTTTGAGTTAATTGATTTTTAAAAATTAGTTATAATTTTTTTCAATTTTCAGAAAAAGATAAAAAACTAAGATGAAAAATATGAGTTTAAAATGTAATACCAAACAAGCATAAATCTTATCCTTTAATATAGAATTTGTAGTAAAAATAGGAGAAGCAGCTTAAGGAAGGAACCAAGCTAATGTAACTCTTCGCAGACTAGCCTGTGAGAAGTTAATACTGGATGTGACATAAAGTTGTCCAAGAACGATTGCTCTTCAAATTTCTTAATTGCCCTTCACTGCCTTTTGCTTCTCCTCGATGTCTAATTTCTAAAAACAGATTGTTTTTTTTTTTCAATTGGCCCCAAACTATACATCCTATCTCATGCTTACTTCCCGATTTTTTATTTTACACGTCACAATTCTCTAAATTTTTCTATAGGTTAATCTAAATAGTGTCTCTATCAATATCCAGGGTCAAATATAAAGAAAGCCATCAAATCATTTCAACGGTAGAGAAAATAGTCCCTCATATAACCAATAACGATGTCAGAGTATTTTTTTTCTGTAGGGGGCATTACGAAAAAAAGTTTTTATTGACTAAAGATATACTCGTATATTTAAATTATCGAAATGCAGGAACAATTATTTTCTTTATTATAAAAGGAAGGGTATAATAATATATTTAATTTTTGCATAGGTTACAAATACATTTCTTTTTTTGGTAAATGGGTTACATACATTATTTCTTGTAAAATATGGATATAACTAGAGTTTTTAAAAAAGTTTGAAGGACAAATATATCTAATTTTAGAAACTTTAGTGACGGCGTTAACAAAAGAAATTGCGTGCAGGACTTGCCCACTGCCGATAATAATTGACGGACAGTATGTCGAGAAGGAGAAACAGGAAAAAATAATAAATAAAAATAATTAATAGCAGCAATAATCGTCAATGACCAGCTTCATTTTTATAAATGGTGTCCAACTTGTTTTCTTTCATATTAAAGAACAAAAAACAAAAACAAAACAAAACAAAAAACAATAACAAAACTTTGTTTTTGTAAGCACATCAGAAAAAAAACCATTACCACCTTTTTTTTTTTTTTTGATAGTTAACTATCACCACTTTTGATTGCATTTAGATTTAGATATATGTTCATATCTAGTACACATTATATACAAAGACGTCATACTTGGAACCATGTGGAGGGTTGAAGATAGCTGATGGGGGGTAACGACCCTTACATATTCAGCACAAACAACTTTGTTGGACGACAGATTTGGGAGTTCGATCCGGACGCAGGTACACCTGAGGAACGAGCTACAGTGGAAGATGCCCGTCTTAATTTCGTAAAACATCACCGGCAAGTCAAGCGCCCGAGTAGTGACCTCCTATGGCGGATGCAGGTAACTTTTCAAACTTATTTAATAATTAGGACATGGGTTTTTATTATTTTTATTTTTATTTTTTCTGTTAGTAGTAAAAAAGAGAATTAGTAATATTCTCACGTCTCCGTCATCGTATATTTAATATGGTTATTTATATAAATGTTCAAATTAGAGTTGCTTGATTTGAAATATGTTTATTTATTTATTTATTTATTTATATAAACGTCTAAAAGAGTAATTACAAAGACAATATTACTCATTATAAAGAATTTAGAATTAACAAATAAAGAAATCATAAAAAAGGAA